>CM066314.1:195165428-195357500 GCA_033807775.1 Saussurea involucrata
GACTAGGCGAAGAACCCGAAAAAACCACACGTGCTTACATGCCCTAGAACTCTTATCGTGCTTCTGCATTAGAAAATCAAAGAAAAGAGTTACGCTATGACATGACCCTCTGTGAAAATCTATCCTTTGAAAACCCTCAACCCAACCATCTTACCCGAGGGATACCTGAACGCTCGACCGTTGCCCAAGAATATATTGAAGTATGTGGAGAGTAGTGACGCTAAGAGAGCATTTGTGCATGAGTTTAGGTCTCCCAAACCAAGACCTAAAACCCCTCCACGCGTAGGTTATGCCATAGGTTAACTTGTAGAAGAACGACTGCCAGAGGGAGGAGAAGTTGTGAGGGAAGTGAGAGGTGAGGAACCCCCTACCCTTAGAGTAGATGTGAGGCACCACACCGTAGAAGCTGGGAACGGAGAGTCCTCTAGGCCAAAAAGGTCGAAAAAAGCAAGGAAAACTCAAGAGGAACAAACCAGAGAAGTTCAACCCGCAAAAGTTGAAACTTCACAAGCCCAATCCACAAAACCCTCCGTGCCAAAGCCGAAAAAATGGCTAAGGCAACAATCACCCAAGAGCCCGAAGCCACCGAAGCACAGATCCCTGAGCCTTAGAAGAAGAAGAGAAGGCTCAGAAAGAAGGCTGTTGAGCAAATCGAAGAAGTGGAAGAAAGGGCAGAACCCTTGGAGAATATTGAACCCGCATAGCCTCTAGAAACTTCCCTAGAAGTACCAGTTGCCTCTGCAGCAGCTCAAGAGGAGCAACCTCCTAGCCCCACACCCTCACAAAACAGAGATGCCTTATTCTTCTCTCGATGGGCTGAGAGAACACCAAATAATGGTAGGTCCCCATTGTTCACAATGTTGACACAGATGAGGATGAGCAACCTCAGAGCTCACCTTAGAGTTCCCCTTCTCCTATCAATCCTCTTGCAGATCTTCTAGCCAACTACAACTCCGTAGAAGAAGAGGAAGAAGAACAAGAGAAAGAAGTAGAGTTAGGAAAACAAACAAAGGTAGAGAACATAGGAGAAAAAGATGCCAATGGAACACCCCCCTCAGCCCCCTCCCTGTGGAACCACACAATCTGCTCTTGATGGTATAGCATCATAGGGCATTGAAACAGAGGAGCACATCTGGATCCCTGTCCAAACAAGCCAGCCAGAGGAAACTCTTTAGTCCTCTGAGCTTAATTTAAGTCGGGAAGCGATAACTCTGGCAATGTCATCTCAAAAGGACATTGCTATTGAAGATTCATGTATCCATTCGCCTAAGGATACTGTAACGTCCCAGGCCAACCGTACCAGATATTGTCCGCTTTGTCCGCACACCTGGACTCACGGTTTTAAAACGCGTCTGATAAGGGAGGTATCAAGTTCCTCTTATAAGGCAACCTTTGTTCCCCTCCCCAACCAATGTGGGATCTTACAATCCACCCCCCTTGGGAGCCCAGCGTCCTCGCTGGCACACCAGTCCGGTTCCCGGCTCTGATACCATTTGTAACGTCCCAGGCCAACCGTACCAGATATTGTCCGCTTTGTCCGCACACCTGGACTCACGGTTTTAAAACGCGTCTGATAAGGGAGGTATCAAGTTCCTCTTATAAGGCAACCTTTGTTCCCCTCCCCAACCAATGTGGGATCTTACAGATACAGCTCTGCCCATCACAGAAGCATTTGTTGCTTCTCCACCACACTCACCATTAAAAGACCGTTCAGAGCGATCCCCTATGCATGAAACACACGAAGAGACTCTAGACAAGTCTCTGAGTGAACATCCTATCACACAAGGTTATGCCTCTGGAGCAAACTTGGAGGGTGACAAAACCAGAACCTCTGGAGCTTCTGAGTCATCTTCTGATGACCCGTCGCGAGGATTAGAGGGAAGTCTTGAATGCTCAACATTAATACATTCTTTATGTCAGGTGTTCCAGGAGCAACAAACTATGGACCATGGGTTGGGACAGAGGTTGCCCCCTCACCATATGTGACAAAGGATGAGTTCTAAACCTTTGCCACCTCTATGGAGAGAATTTTCACTGAGTTGAAAAGCTTAGTGACTTCTTGTGCAGAGTCCCCGAGCAAATCAATTGCAAAACTACATACTAAGGTGGATTTCATCTCCATTGAGCTCAAGGAAAACTCCGCTAAGATCACAGAACTTCAGAGCCAACCATCGCATAACTCAAACCCCTCTGTCGATGAACTTCAACGCAAGCTTAAATCTTTGATCTTAGAGTTGCATACTTCTTCTGAGTTATCCAAGTCCATGCCATAGGCGATGAATGGCTGGATTTTCTCCTCAGAACCTAATCCAGCTATTACAGCCGCAGATCTAGAAAAGGCTCTAAAGAATATTCAATAGAGCATTCAGAGCCAAGTCGTGTCCGTGCTTCCTTCAGATTATATGACAAGGGCACAACTAACAGAGAGCTGGGAAAACAAATGATTTCAGAGGTGTGTGGTTTCATCCAGACCTTCATAGCAGTTGTTGCCTCCTACACCAAATACTTCAACACCTCTGTGAAAGTTAATATTCAGAACATATAGGAAGGTGACCAATACTAAGTTCTTGATTGAATATGTGGTGGACAGAGTCAAGGAGGCCACTACCCATCTACCTAAGTAGAAGAAGAAACTCAGACTTCAGGCTAGGCAGAAGCACAAAAAAATGGTAAGTTTGATGACCATGGCTATGATGGCTCTAGTCCTAGTGGTCATCAAAAGGGGGAGAAGAAGAGCACAAAAGAACCAATAAAAGTTAACCCTATATCCTCTGCTGCTTCATCCTCTACCCAACCCCAAACCAAGCCAGAAAGTACAAGGAGAACCCATGCAACCCATTCCTCTGTGGAACCCCAACCTCAACCCAAAACCAAACCAACTCCAACCCAAACCCAACCTCAGAGCCAACTCAACCACAGGTTCCCCCAACCAAACCCTCAGAAACCAAAACCACTGCTGCCAAACCTCAATCGAAGATCAAAATTAAATCTTTAGCAACCAAACCACCCAAACCACAAAAGGAGAACCCAGAGCCTGCACCCAAAGACAAATCTTCTAATGAAAAACCCATCCCTACACTCTCTACAACCAAACCCACCTCTGCACCTAAACCACCCGCTACTGAACCTCAGAAGACTCTGTTGACCCCCAAAGAAGAAGTCTTTACAGAGCACTTTGACAACACCAAGCCTTAGAATTACCCAAACCCCTGAAACCAATGCCCTCTAGGAAAAAAAGAGCCTTTGACATCTGAGAAAGTGGACAGAGTTGCAGAAGTAAAGAAGTCTCTGGACTCTCTAAGACTTAACTCCATCCCACGACGAAGAGATAAAGAGTCGAACTACCCACAACAAAGCCATAAATACCTCTACAATGTGGATGAAAGAGATGCCATAGAACCCCCAATGGTACAGGTCAATTCCTTGATGGCAGAAGAGTTTAAACTCAGACTCAAAGAGAAGAAGTCCTTACCTGTAGAAGAGGTCTTCTCTCTGAGTGATATCAGAATCGTACTTGGCATAACCCTCCACTCCTTCGCCGGTAGAAACCGTATGTGTTGCAAGTATCATGTTGAAAGGGAAGATGGGTCAAAATATGTCTTCTTAGATGCTGACCTCGACAACCTCTGTGTATACGCCCTTCACCAGATATATGGCTACACCATGCAGAGGATAGAGTAGAGCAAGGAGTTTGGTATGGCTAACAGAGCCATAGTTGAAGGCATGAGAAAAGAGGTCAAGCTCTACAGCCACAAGGACTTCCTACTAGCTCTAGATCTAGGTGTTGAAAAGCCATCAATCACAAAACCTGATGAAGAGATGAAATTGATATAGCTAGATGAATAAGACTCTATGATCATTGAACCATAGTTTGGCAATGTCTACAAGAAAGAAGCTGGAGATAACAAACTCTTTAGGCCTATCAATTGTGTCAAATATTCTACAAAGACTCTCCAGAAGTTAAAAGAAGTCATTCCGCAGAAGAAAGGATCAAAGAACGTGCCCAATGGACCGGCCGATCATAACATCTGTGACATCGATGCAACTTTCAAATTCGGAAAACTTATCATGCATATCTAGAAGATTCTGAAGAACCACTCCCCAGAGCCCATAGATGACTTTTCTAGATAGTCTTATTTTTGTATCTTGTAATTCTTCAATGTTTATCAATGAAAAATCTTTTATAGAGGTATCATTTAAACCTTTTACTTTCTAGCATAGCACTTGAAATTTTCCTTTTTCCAATACTTAGGGGGAGATTTTTAGCCCCAATTTATCTTATGAAATTATTGTAAAAAGACCAATTCATCTGGTCACAGAAGACTTCTGTGCCCATAGAAGCAAGCCTCTGCCGAAGTGAAGATGTATAGAAGAAGAGCTCAAGCCGAAGAAGTATCAGAGCACATAGCCTCTAAGGAAGAACTCAAAGCCTCTGTAGAAGACCTCAGAAGCTCTGGTGTGGACAAGTGTGTGCCATCAACACTTGAATAATTCAAGATCTTGTGAAGATCAACCCTTCTCTCACAATATTACTACCCAATTGAAGACTGCCACGTGCCCCACTAACGGTTACAAAACCTTTCCATGTGGCAGAATTCCATTAACTAGTGTGTTGACTCTTGTGTACTATTTTTCATCAAATTGGAGATCTCCTATGATTTTCCTACAAGCTTTCACACGCCAATATAGCACATACTTCACACCACCACCAACACACAGTTAGTACAAAGAGAGAATTAGGGTTTTCACACATAGTTGTGTGTGTTCTTCATTGTTCATAAGTATTGTAATCCTTTCTGGTTAAATCATATGACTCATTGAATTGGTTACATATTTTTGCAATATTCTTCTCTTCTGTTTATTGTTTACTACCTTGCTATTACAATCTGTTTTATCAAACGCTTCCGCAACTCTACATTTGTTTTAGCTAATAGAGATAATTTAGGATCAACATGGACAATTATTTGGATAGGAGTTGTGTAGGACTCTTGGGATACCATGTTAATATCCTTGGTATATTGTTGGTAGGCTCGATGAGTGAATTTCACGAGTGAAACTTTGGTGTGGTTTGGGTCATTGTGTAAATGTTAGGTGTCGACTTTTGGATTTTGAGGCTAAGAACCGTTGAAGTACCTAGAGTACTATAGTTGGATCCTAAAAGATACTTGCTGAATAAGTAATGGCTTTAAGAAGCTTAGTTTGTGGTAAATGGGTATTATCGAATGAAATTTCGTTGTCTGGTAAGAAACTGTC
Organism: Saussurea involucrata; assembly: GCA_033807775.1. Classification (NCBI taxonomy): domain Eukaryota; kingdom Viridiplantae; phylum Streptophyta; class Magnoliopsida; order Asterales; family Asteraceae; genus Saussurea; species Saussurea involucrata. The sequence goes on from CM066314.1 coordinate 195,170,682, forward strand.
CATTAAATGATTAGTACTTAGACGTATTTTGGGAGTTGTGCAATCGATGGGTTTGAGAATAATCAACTTCTTATAAAGTGTATTTGTACGTTCTGGGGTTTAATGAAGCCCAACAGCAGGAACAATTAGATTGAGAATTTTATAGATTTTTGGTGGTGACCGTATCTTGCGACCGTTGGAGTACGAATTCAGAGTGTGCAGATCTGGACCGAGCTAATTGTTGGATTTTTTTAAGGAAAAGGGCGATGAATCGTTTATGATGTTAAATAGTGGACAACTTAGTGATAATATCGAGGTAAATCTTAAAGGGATATCTATTATTGAGGAAACTTTACTTTGTCGATATTAAACTAGAGTCGTGATAAAGAGTACTCTGATTCGAAGAGTGTGTGTCTAACTATAGTCGAATAAGCCGTTACGAGAGACATCAAAATATCACATGCAAAAGAGAATAGTAATATAGATGATAGAGGTTGTTGAGGATGTTTAACAGTGGTAGACTTGAGTAGTTGATGTCGTGAGCCATCGTTGAAGTAGTATGGGTCACCTAAAATTGGGAGGCAACCGAGGTCGTACGAATGGAAACTAATCCAACAAAGTTAGATGTTCACTCTGATATAAGTGTAACGTATCGAGGTAGATATTGGATGTGGGAGTCAACATGAAAAATCAACATGGCGGTTTTTTCAGGTAGTTATCAAATATCAGTTAAGGTTGAAATGGGTTAGAGACACATCCTTGGAAAGGAATTGGTCGTTTTGTGAAAATGGTGTTATTCAATGTTATATCATTAAAATGTTATCCTTTTGGGACGGATAGATGACATGACAATTATTGGACTTGTACTTCGCGTTGTGTGGTGTTTTGGGTAACCTCAAGTTCCTCACACAGTTTGAGTGTTGTGTCGGAAATAGAATTACAGGACATTGTAATTCGGGAGAATCCTTTTGTCAAGGTTTAACTATTGCATGAAAGAACCGAGCTACTGATGGGAATCGGGGAAATCTAATAAGTGTTGAGTGTAATATTTAAGTGCCTTGTGTAAGAACTAGATTTCGATAGGGGTGTTCAGGAAGTTAACCAATCCAATCAGAACCGACCGATCCAGTTAAAATCGACCGACCTTGATTGGATATCCAATTGTAATTGGATCGGATCCGATAAAAAAATTTAACATCCAATTTGGATCGATCAGTTCTTGGATGACAATCCACAACCAAACAAAACCAAATCGAACAAAACTGATTCACCATCAAACATCCATCCAATTATCATCCAACCATCCATCACCCATCTGATTATCATCCAACTACCATCTAATACATTATAATTCAAAGTTTCAATAGTAAAAAGTTTTTATTTTTATAACATTTTAATTTAAAAACATTTATAAAAAATAAAAACTAAATGTTTTAGAAAAAAACATAAAACATTGGATGGATCTGATCCGATCATCCATTGGATGTTGGATGGATCCAATCCGATCCAATGGATATCTAATGAGAATATCCAATGAGAATATCCAATGGATGGAACCGAACCGATCCAATCTTGTTGAAGTCAACCACTGAAACATGAAAAGAAAACGAGGTCAATACAATAATGAGAACAAAGATATGAAAAACATACGACAAAGCAAAGAAAAATACTGTCGGCATTCCACCCCGCTACGACCCAGGAGGTATCTTCGTCGACAAGGTCGAGAGATTGCACTTGACTGAAGGCGTACCTGGTCTTCCACTTATGGTCGTTAACCGCAGTGTTTTGGACCAGGATTCGATCCCCCCTGAACCTCGAGAAGAGGCTATATCGGTGGTTTCCATCCACCTTTACCATGTACACCGTCAGAAGGTTGTTCATGGTGAACGACACAACCCAGTCGGCGGTGACCCTCTCGATCACACACACAATGCGCCAAAATTGCGGCATTGCTTGACCAAGGGACAGATTGAATTCGTTCAAGAAGGCCCTGGACAGAGGAGAATATGACCATTTGAATCCAATCTTGAACGGGTATTCATACATGATAAAATATCCGTTCGAGCACTCTTCACGATGGATGTTATCAGGCATATTCATCTTGATAATAGCAGGGATTTCGGACAAAGTCCTAAAGGCGTCAAGTTATTCACCAGTATCTATGGAGCTAGGAGGTTTCCTCGATATGATGAAATCAGGTGTGGTCACTTGGGCTACGTAAAGTTCTCTAAGGTCCCAGTGTTTCGCTCGTCTCTTGGCTATAGTTTTATGTGCATAAAGAAGTAGAGGGAAGGGATCGTACCTTATATAAGCTCTAAAACCTCAAACGAAAGAAGGAAAGGATTTGGTTTTGCGGTTTTTGGCAAAGATCGCGAAAATCCTCTCTCTAAATCAAACGAAAGCCTAAAAAAGGAAATGATCGAGTTCAAGCCCTGTTTATACGTCCCATCGTGTCAGGTTGAGTCACTCGATGTTCGCCACCTGTCACCAACCGTTTCCATGACACACCTGTCCCACAGCTGTCATCCACGCGCCGTGCGTCAGCATGGCGTCATCGATCTTATCGACTCTTCAGTTGCATAAGAACCGATTCGGTTACCCTTGAACCGAAACGGTTTCTTTGGTCGACAAGTGTCCATTTAGTTACCCTGAGAATTAAAATTTAAATTCATGCACTAAATTCAAATTTTGGGGGCAAACTGTTTAGGTAAAAAATCGCACATCGCGACCGACGCCATGAACGAAACGACACATATTGTACGACAAACCTTGTATTAAGATAAGGTCCTGTAAATAATGCACAACCATGACATTAGTCATCACTTAGCATGTTGGTCGTAAAGTATTTACGACCTGCGATCAAGACCCTCGGTAAATCTTGCGACCGTCATAAGATTCCTGCGACTATGATTAATTAACTTTCGAAGAGCATTTTTATTTTGTCTAATTAATGCAGGTCAAGCGCATTTAAGGACAACGGTCATAACTGAAGACCACTATCAAGCGCATTAAAATGCCAAGGACCATTTTCACATTTATGAAGACCATTGATGACATCGAAGCCTATATAAACCAAGCTGAAGCCCTCATTCGCACACACAATGATTCCAGGAGTACTCGACATCAGACGAACTTACCCTCGAAGGATTTCACAGCAATCAAGCTAAAACTCACGACACACGACGCATCGCACGACATAGTTTATTTCTATTTCCTTTGTATTCAATTGTATTCATAACACTTGTTACAAAAGTACGTCGTCCCTGTTTGACAACCATAGTGCACCGTCGACTTCTATTGTCGACCGCGGTTTTTACCCTCGATGGGGTTTTCCGCGTCACCAAATTTTGTTGTCTTTTCTACTTTTTGTTATCTGTCGTACGATTTTGTCGCGAAATACCTTTCTTTAGTTGTTTATGCTTTACACCGACTTTAAATCTTCCTTGGGACGATTTTTAACATTAACAATAGGATCCTTGAGTCAACGTCGTACGTAACAAATGGTAATCATGCCTAAGGCCGTGTAAAGTGGAAAGAAGTAAATCATCATTAGAAACTGGTTTATTAATTGAGGTGAGAATGTTAGCGATAGACTTAGCATGATAGTGGTAATCATTAACCGATTTAGAGCTTTTCTAAAGTTCGAGTAACTGAAGCTTGAGAGTAGATGCACTGGCAGTGGAGCTTTGCGAGAAGTGGCGAGACAAACAATCCCGAATGGCTTTAGGAAGCCAATTGTGAGTTGAGAGACACTTTCAATGAGAGAGGTGGTGAGGAGACTTACAATCTGCTGATCGACGACGAACCATTGGGTATGCTCGGGATTGGGAATGGTCTGGGTTGGATTATTACATGTGGCCGGAACAGCAATGGTAGGTCTGGGTTGGATTATTGTGTAGAGTGGATCGTTCAACACCTGCGGCACAAACCCATTTTGACCTATTGGTCCTAGTATCATAGGCGACCGAACGGCCGCCCCCTAATTACTAGACCGACCTGCTATAATAATTCCATAAACACCTAGCGAAGACATGGAAAACAAATAAAGTAGCCCTATGTTCGAATCTGACAATACCATACCATAATCAAAAGGTACAACGGCCCGAGCGACCAGACTTAACATAAATGTAGCCACTGGAGCCATTCTAAAAAGGGAGAAATTACATGTGGCTGGAACAGTAACGGTAGGTGTGGGTTCTTTGATTGTTGCCCCACAATTTATGTTCATGAAAGTAAGGCTTGTTTTGTCGAAGTCGGGTGAGGTAGTTGATTTCAATTAGTTTGGTAAAGTAGGTTGTGTTTTGGGTAGATGTAGGAGTGGCCATGGAGATGAGAGGGAGACACGATCAAAGGGTGAAGGAAAGGAAGGAAAAGAAAAGAAACGAAAAGGATTAACCTAGACTGATACCATGCATAAATGGGTTTCATTGATTCAAACTTTGTACAAAATACATGCTTAAATAATATTCCTGGTGTAACTATACATTTAAGAATAGATCAAAAAATTTAAAATGAATCATTCACGATCCACAAGATCAGCCTATGAGTGTTCTATTTAAGGTAAATGTAATATGCATTATTCTCTCATTAAGATGTAATATTGGAAGATTCTGGATGTGATCGAGGAGAAGAGGAAATCACTCTAACATCCTTAGATAACAAAAAAAATAGGAGAATTAATTAACCTTGATATGATTTTGATCGACAAAGAGACAAACAGAAGTTATCTTGTAAATGTTTTTCTATATATTCACACTTATGCATATACTTAACATAAAATTTGATTTTTATTAATTGTAGGAAAATCTTGTTCATGTAAGCATATGGAGCAATATTGTTCCAAAATTTAAGAGTCTATTGCATGAGGGTGTTCTATATGAAATTAAAATTTTCAATGTTGTTCCAAGTGTTGGGAATTTAAGGCCTCTCGAAAATGATATCAAGATCATTTTCCAAAAATTCACTTCCATTAAAAAATTAGAGGAAGGTATCATGGGCATCCCCAGAAATGGCTTTCAATTTATTTCAGTCGGTTTAGTAGACTCGCGTGTCAATGAAGACACAATTTTATCAGGTATTTTAAACCCTTTGCATATCAATTTTATTACTAAAGTTTGTTTATAGACTAAACTTTTATTGATTGAAGTTTTTAATATATTATAAATGTTATTGAATGTATATGGGTTGTTGGTCACTGTAGTTGGAGTGGGTTGGAAAAAAAGATGTGGAGATTATCACTTATTAGTAAGTATTTAAATACTTAATATAATCAATAGTGGGTCATAGCTTCCTTGTAAATTCAATGCATTCATGGATGGAATACTACAACATCTCAATTAATAAAATTGCTTATATTTTCTAACAGTGTTTGCGTATATTTTCATACTGACAGATGTTGTCTATTTTGCTATCACAAGTTCTAGCAAAATATTCATAAATTTTAAAAATAATCTACGTTTCTTCTTTAATTGAAATATTCACGTCTATTACGAATGGAGTCCACTTTATTGAAAACACGGATGATAAAAAATGTCGTGATAAAGATATGCTTCTACAAAGGATGATGATTAATGACCTATTATGTGCTACTTGGGATGAAGACATGAAGGTACTATCTTAACGCGTCCAACATTCCATAATTTTCCCTTTTTCTCCTTCGTTAATAAAATGCATTGACTACTAGATATTCTTCTTTAATAATTGTCCACTTCAGGTTCCATTCATAATTGTTAGTGGGATAATCACTAGCATAGTTTCCTCATTGAGATGGTTTTACAAGAGATGTAAAACTTGCTACAAACAACTAACCACCATAGACAGTGGTTATTATTGTGGAAATTGCAAGGCGGAATCTGAATTTCCTCTTGTGTTGTAAGTCGATTTCTTTCTCTTTTTACGTCATTTTATTAATGTTAATTCACTGCACAAAGGATTTCATGGTCATTATTTTCTACTTATGTATTCTTTAGGTATAAAATACACATAAGAATCAAGGACAAAACTAGAGAAACAACTTGTCCGTTGTTAAAAAAAACACTTTTCTCCATACTTGAAAGCACTTGTTGGAAGGTGGAGAAGTCCGTTGCAAATGTTTGTTTAATTGGATCCATTATCTTTGTCTGCTCTTGTACGTACATTAAAAAGACTTGAGAAATGGTTACCATTGATCTAATTTCTTTAAGATAACCCTCCAACAAGGAAATGCATTGGTTCATGTATCAATGTCAATTTTGGTGGTAGTGAGCATCGAATAAGCATGACTTATCATCGAATAAGTAAATGGCATATGTTTCCTTCTCATCACTTATATCTGGATCCTTTGCATTTGCTCGATTCCATTCTTATAAATTGAGATAAAAGCTATGTAAAATATTAAGTAAACCAAAGAGCAAATAGTTATCACTTATTAGGCCATGCGTAACGCCTGAGGGCTCGGGCTCGGGCTGCGGGTTTGAAAACCCGAGAAACCCGATGGTTTTTCCTTTTTTTTTGATTTTTTGTTAAATAATTTGAAAGGAGCCGTTGACAACGGCTATTTTTTTTTTTAAAAAAATTTCAATTTAATCACACTATATATATAATCCTAAAACCCATTTTATTTTTCACACAAAACAACTCTCTCATTCTCTCTTTCTCTTCCATTCTCTATATTTTAAACAATATGGATTCGCCACAACCCGGTTCACCGACCGCATCATCATCATCCGTAGACACCGACGAGTTGTTGAATCTACAAAGGGAAGTTTTTCGACAGGCTGCACAATGGATTTATGGTAGCACCGCCTCATCGTCAACAAGAGAGAGGGCCGCGAACATAGAAAGAGGTCGAGTAGCTGCAAACGAGCGGCTTATGCGGGACTACTTTGGCAACAACCCGGTTTATACACCGGATATGTTTAGGCGGCGGTTCAGGATGAGCAGGCAACTATTCGAATGAATAGTTGAAGATTTAGAAGGAGAGTATCCGTATTTTACACTTCGGTTGGACGGCAGACGCAAACAAGGTTTTTCTCCGATACAAAAGTGTATTTCCGCTATTCGGCAATTAGCGTATGGAGTAGCTGCTGACGCACTTGACGAGTACTTGAGGATGGGAGACAAAACGTCACGAGATTGTCTGCACGCATTCTGCACAGGTATTATTGAACTGTATGGTAAAAAATATTTACGCAAGCCTACTTTTATTGATATTCAGAAGTTGTACGCCGCGCATGAAGCTAAACACGGATTTCCCGGCATGCTCGGAAGCATAGACTGTACTCACTGGGCGTGGGCAAATTGTCCGATAGCATGGCGAGGTCAATTCATGAGAGGTGATCATGAGCACCCGACAATCATGCTAGAAGCAGTGGCCTCTCAAGATCTATGGATCTGGCACGCATACTTTGGTGTTGCCGGTTCCAACAACGACATCAGTGTTCTCAATCAGTCGCCCATCTTGAACGATGTATATGATGGAAAAGCTCCCGACTGCCCTTTTGAGGTGAATGGAGCCACCTACGAGCACGTATATTATCTAGCGGATGAGATATATCCGGAATGGGCTACTTTCATAAAATCATTTACGTGCCCACATGACCCTAAACGACAAAAGTTCAAGTCCGCGCAAGAATCGGCACGTAAAGATGTTGAACGAGCTTTTGGCGTGCTTAAACAACGTTGACATATACTTCATAACCCGGCACGCGGATGAGAACCGACAAGATTGGCAAACATTATGTACGCTTGTGTCATATTACACAATATGATACTCGAAGACGAATACCATGCTATTTGTGGTGGCGATGAAAACGACCTTTTCACGGATGATATCGAAACCCAAATCAGCGAGGAACAACGCGCGACAAATGTTCGAGAAGTTAAAAACCGGGGCACTCATAATAACCTTCGGTCGGATTTGGTCGAACATATTTGGCGTATCCAAGTTCCCAACAATGACGACGAGTAGATTTTCAAATTTATTTTGTAATTTTTATTTTTAATGAATGATATGAATTTTTATTTTTATTATTTATCTTATTTTTATTTATTAAAAAATATATAAATATTTTTATGTTGTTAAATAATTAAATGTATAAATAAAAGAATTAAAACAAATGAGGTGGCAAGAGGGCTTGAGGGTAGCGCTACGGGTCTTTAGGGCTTGAGGAGAGGGTTTGGAGAAAAGCTGATGTGGCGCTAATGTGGCATTGAGGGCTTGAGGGCTTGCGGTACTCATGGCCTTATATATTTAAGACATATTATTGTGTATGTTACAACAAATAATTATCATTAACTATATTTTTAATACAAATATTTGTTATTTACTATATTTTTAATTCAAATATTTATCATTTACTATAGTTTTAATACAAATAATGTCATTTACTTAATTTTAAAATTATGACTAAATAAAATAAATATATATATATATATATATGGTCTCCAGCTTTTGTTAACCAAACAATTAGTGTTAACTTTTTTTAACCGGGGCATTATCGTCTTTTTCATATATTGATACTATATTCCTTAAATATCTCATTTATTTAATTACTAGAAGTCTACTCGCGCAATGAAGCACGATATATCTCGATTTTAATGATCTAATTTATTTTAATGTATGGTTTTGAGAAAACGGTCATGTTTTTTTTATAAATTTGTTTAAAGAATGACGATTTTTAAGGAGTTCATGATTTGAAGATTTGAAAGTGGTTAGAGATAAAAATTAATTAATAAAGTCCATGATTTAAATATTTTAAGGTTGTTAGAGATAAGTATTAATCAAGTAATTGACATTGAAAGCGGTACATAAAGCTTCATTAGTTGTTTTTAAAATATTTTAAGTAATTAGTATTTAATAGTTGTACATAAAGCTTTAGGTGGCGTTTGGTTTACTGGAAAGTGACGGAATCTGGTGGAATTGGAATGTGACATTCCATTGACCAGATTTCATTCCAGTGTTTGGTTCAATCTTTTGTATCTTGGAATCTCAAAATTTTCCATTGAATTCCTTATTTTCCATTCTTGACATTCCATCACACTATGTAAGGATTTTAAAGGAATGGAATGTCTCACTATTTTTATTCCAAAAATACCCTTGCCCTAATTGATATACCTGCAACCGACACTCCCATTCCATCGACCCCAAATCGTTTTCTTCTCCATCGAGCCCAATCGTTTTCTTCTCCATCGACGGCAACGGTCGTTTTCTTCACCATCGATCAACAGCAACATCGACATGTTCGTTCTCTCCTCCTTTTCTTCTTGTCATCGAGCCCAATCGTTTTCTGCAAACTCAGTTTGAAACATTGACTGTGTTCCACGGATTCTTGCATCAGTTTGAAACATCGACTGTTTTCTGCAAACTCAGTTTGAAACATCTCTTTTAACCAGCGATTTACATATTTAGTGGGCAGTTGTGTTGTTGTTATTGCATGTTTCTCCTTATGCTTCTCTTTAATCTTTCGTATTTTGAGTTTTTTGTATCTGGGTTCTGCTATTGAGAGGTAATTTGGCTGCAATTCACTGTTGGTTTCTTGCAATTCAATGTTCATTTTATGATTCTGTCAAAAAAGCCAATAAACTCTTTTCTCCACTCCTGTTTTGCAATTCAGTGTGTAGAGTATTGTTACATTTTTAGTATATAAATAAAGTATATAATGACTATTTATTAAAACGTTTTTTTTATAAAAAAACAATTAAAATTATCAAAAGGGTATTTTGGTCATTTACCAAAATTTCATTCCAATTCCAAAGCTACATTCTATGAACCAAATAGACAAATTCCAATTCATTTAACAGATTCCATTCCAATTCTGTGAACCAAACAGCTGGTCAAACCTGACAACATTTTATTCCAATTCCTTCAAAGTCAAATTCCTTTGACATATTCCATTCCATCCAAAAACATTCTGCGAATCAAATACCCCCTTAGGGGTTGTTTTTTAAGAGTTTTTTCATTAATGCTTTATAATATAGTATAGATTACATTTCTTAAATATCATATTCCTTAAATATATGTTTTCTTCACTTAATTATCACATGCCTTAATTATCATATTCCTTAAATATTAAAGAATATCACTTAGGTGATATTTGTTTTTTAATAGGTCTGAAATTTGATTTTACATCTAAAAAGTAAGAGGTCTGAAATTTGAATATCACTTGGGTGATATTTGCTTTCACCTATGAATATAATCATTGTTTCACCTATGAACTTTAAACAAAAATCATTGTTTTTCATGTGTGTACGTTAAACAAAAATCACTGTTTCACCTGTGAGTGAACTTTAGTGTCACCTGTATACGAAGTTTGTTTAAACTTTCTTTATTATCTCATTCACTTTTTGGTTTCACCTATGAAGTTCGGTAAAAAAAATTGAAACAACCAAAGTTCATAAATGAAACAATGATCACATCATAACATCAAACAAAACCATTGTTTCACGTATGAAATTTAAACAAAAATCATTTTTTAAGCTATGAACTTCCTTGGTTTTACCTATGAACATTGGTAAAAAAATTGAAACAATTAAATTTCTGTTTTTATTTTTAAACAAAAACATTAAAATATTATTAACGAATATCTTTCAAAAGTAAAATATGATCATATTCAAAATATAAAAAATCATTTGATTATTATTATTGATTATCTTCCAAAAATAAAATAGGATTATATTCCAAAAATAAAAAACAATTTGTTCGAAAAAGGCCTCATTTAATGCCACTTAATTTGTTTCCTTTTTCATTAGATTAGAATCTCCCATTTAACCACAACTATTGATCAAAAAAATAAAAGACTCAGATTGGTTAACAAAATTAATACTATTTATTTGGTTAACAAAAGAAGGATATATATATATATATATATATATATATATATATATATATATATATATATATATATATATATATATATATATATAATAGTCGTACTTGTGGTTAATCAATTGGTCTTTTTATATGATCTTTTTTTATCAACTACAGTTTCTTCACAATGCGATAGGTTTTTTAGACGTTTTGCAACTCTGCAATTGTAGTGTGCAAGGAAAGCATACCATTCTTCCAAAACGCATTTATTTACACGGTAGCTTCTAATTCAATGATATTTGCCATCACTTGGCATAGAAATCCGTTTTTTGCTTTCTATGTTCAATTAGTTTCTCTTTGAGTCGTAATCGTTATCAACCGGTGCAAGCCATATGCTTCCATTCTCAATGATTCTTATATCTCCAGTTTAAAAGTATAATGATAAATCATATACTGTTGGTTCCTGTTTTGCTTAACAATGATGATTCTATCTAATAGTTCAAACAAGATATAATGCGGAAGCGTTTTTTAACGAACTAAAAGATATAATAAGGTAGAAGAACACACAATATCAAATACGTGAAGTGTAAATAACATAAGTTCTAACTCAATAACCCACTGTATATTGATATAACTAGAACACCAAGAACACCGATGATATACCAAGAATTATGTTCTAATGGTGTGTGTGTTGTGCAAAGCCTTAATAGAAGAACTCAACATGAGTCTTCTATTTATACTACTTCTAAAGGGGACAAGTTCTAGACAACAAGGACTGAAGGTACTAAAACACTATTCTGGTACTGTTGTTAGTACAACGTTAATTAAATGCGCCGACTTCTGCTAAGGCTGGGACCCATCAGAGTTTGTCACGTGGAGTTGTCAGGTCACGCCTTGTACGAATGATCTTCAGAATCTTCGTACAGCAAAAATCGTGAGAAGCACGACTGTCCTTGTATAGATCTTTAGTCTTTATACCACAGAGGCTCTGTCAAGTATGACAGAGGCTCTGTGGCCTTGTCCGCTGAGAAGAGTCTTATGGCGATTCTTCACTTCGGTCTTCTCCGTGACTCGGCAGAGCCTCTGTCGAAGACTTCTATACTTAGCCTATTTTTCAATACTTTTATAAACATAAAGATTGGAGCTAACAATCTCCCCCTAAGTATTGAAAAATAAAAATTAAAAAGTGCAAGGTTTTCTAGGCTAAGTACATGACAAGAGGTGAAACAATGTACCTCAAAAGATTTTACTTTTCTTTCATACAAAAATATGCCAGAGGCACTTACACTTGTTCACATTATGAAAGGGAAGGTTTGCAGAGGTTGGTAGAGGATATCAGACGTTGGCGTCTTTGAAGTCGTTGAAACTTCTGTTGGTTCCCGTTTTGCTTAACAATGATGATTCTTTCAGTTAGTTCAGATAAGATGTAATGCGGAAGCGTATTTAAAGAACTGAAAGATATTTATGAGGTAGAATAACATACAATATCAAATAAGCAATATGTAAATAACAGATAGATTTCTCAAAGATTTACTGTATTTGATATAAATAAGAACACCAAGAACACCGAAGGATTAACTAGAATTCTGCTCTTAATGGTGTTTATGTGTTGTGCAAAGCTTTTCAACGTAATTCTTAAATATGCATTAAGACTTAATAGAAGAGATCAACATGAGCCTTCTATTTATACTACTTTAAAGGGGACAAGATTTTAGACAATAAGGACAAAAGGTACTAGGATACAGTTGATGAACAGTTGTTGGAATGTACTAATACACTATCAGAGTTTAGGCTGAAACCTATCAGAGTTTGACACGTGGAGTTGTCAGGTCACGCCTTGTCAGAATGATCTTCAGAACCTTCGAATGGCAGATATTGTAAGAAGCAAGTTTGTCCTTGTTTAGATCTTTTGCGTAGATCTTCTTTTTACCACAGAGGCTCTGTCAAGTATGACAGAAGCTCTGTGGCCTTGTCCGCTTAGAAGAGTCTTCTGTTGCTTCTTCACTTCGTTCTTCTTGGATAACCCGGCAGAGCCTCTGTCGAAGACTTCTGTCTTCTTGGTTACTCGGCTACTCGGCAGAGCCTCTGTCGAAGACTTCTATACTTAGCCTATTTTTCAATACTTCTATTAACAGAAAGATTGGAGCTAATAATCTCCCCCTAAGTATTGAAAAATAAAAAAAATTTGAAAAGTGCACTTTTAGGCTAAGTACATAACAAGAGGTGAATCAATATACCTCAAAAGATTTTACATTTCTTTCATACATAAAATATGCCAGAGGAATTTACACTTGATTATATTATGAAAGAAAAGATTTGCAGAGGTTGTTTGAGGATATCAGACATTGGCATCTTTGAAGTCGTTGAAACTTCTGTTGTCGAATCCTAATTCTCTAAGCTCGTTATAGAAACTGATACAGAGGTTTCTAAAGTTGATTACTTGGTCGATGACCTCTATCAGTCTATCTGCGAGAGCTTGATTCATGAGCTCTGTTCCTTTATACTCCACAAGGCTTGCTCTGAACGCTGTCAAAGTAGTTGTTGCATACTTCTGACAGTCCATTTCTACGAACAATCTTGACTTCCCAGCAGGATCTTGATAAACTAGCCCAACTCTTGGAAATGTAATAATCGAGTTTGGTGTGGCAGAGGATGGGCAGTCGTCTTCTAGTGGTCGAAGATTCAAGTTTCTCACTCTGAGATCTCGTCCTAATTGAAAGTCGACTAGGCTGTATAGCAGAAGTTTCTCTCGCATGGCTTTCCTTAGCATCCTGTATGCCCTTTGATTTGCATCTGTTGTGTAGTTTTCTTTGGTCCAGTGCAGAAGGTCGGGTAGGTCGTAGGGACTTACATTTCTCATACCAGCATCTGAGAATTGGGTAACGCTTCTGTCCTCCCTTTTGACCTTATAGATGTTATAGGAAACCTTAGGTGTGGTTCTGGTTTGAGAGAACTTACAGTATATGACTTTGTCGATTTTAGACTCTGAGAAGACTTGGTATTTTGGCTTAGGAGTGGTTCTTGTGAAGATGTTTTCGAGGTCAGCTTGAAAGTTGGGATCTTGAATGGTTGTTGGCAGAAGATCTCTGGCACTTCTGTTGTACAGATATCTGTATACTACCTCTTCCATCTGTGGAGGTGGTGTACCGGGTGGAGGCATGGGCCTACGCAGAGCATCCATTTGTTTCTTTATTTGGGCCACTCGATCCTCTGTGACTTTTGCCATAGGATCCATAACGGGTATATTTGACAGAGGAGTAACACCGAAAGACCAATCTTCTTCTTCTGGCTTTGGTGTCACATATGCGTCGAAGGAGCTCTTCATCAATTTCTCTGTTGGTTGATGCTTTTGCTTCTTCTTCTTGGATTCCTCTGTAATTATCCCTTTGCCTTTGTCTTTTGCCTCGGCTGTTAATATTCTTGTAAAGATGGGATTGCTTCTGTTGGCTTTGCCTTTTAGATTTCTGAGGGAGCTTCTGTAGTTTTGGGGGTTGCCTCTGCTGGTTTTGACACTTGTGTTTCTGAGGACTTTGTTGGTGAGATTGGTTTGTTCAGAGATTTTTTTGGTGAGGCTTCTGTGGTTTTGCTCAGATGTTTTCTTTTGTGAGCAATGGTTTTGGTTTTGGTTTTGGGTGTGGGAGATGGGGGTTTTGTTGCAACTTCTGGTGTTTTTGATGTTGGAGAGGGGAGTTCTTCTGGTGATTTTGGTTTTGGTGATTTGGATGGTTGATCTTCTTCGGAGGATGTTAGGATTTGGAATTCTTCACGGGTTGGGACATCTGCTCTGAATACAGAGGTTGTTTCCACAGAGGTGGGTGTTTCCTCTGTGGTCTTTTGTTGTTGATCTTGGTTGGTTTTAGGTACTTGGGTTGCGATTGGGGTTTCTTCAGAGAGTATTTCCACAGAGGTGGTTGTTGCCTCTATGGTCTGTTGTTGGTTTCCTCCTTGGGTTTGAGTTTGGGGAACTTGGTTTAGGGGTTCTGCTGATAATGGTGGTTCTGGTAGACCTCTGTTTGCAGCTTCTTCCCTTTGTTTCTCCCCCTCAGGATGATCTGATGAATCATCAGAGTCATCATCAGAGCCATCCTGACCCTTGTTTTTGGTACCCTCTGCTCTGCACGATGCTTCAGGCTTTTTCGGTGGAGTTGCACCTGCGGCGATGAGTTTTGCGCATAGGTCATCACAGAGACCAAGAAGAGTGTGGAGCTCTGCTTCTGTGTTATAGCGCATTCTGCCGACGCTCCTCTGAAAATCCTTGACATAGTTGGCGTTTGCGACAGTGAAGGCTCGAATGAAATCTGTCATTTGATCAAGTATTACTTGCCCAAGCTCTGTCAGCTGAGCTCTGGTCATACAATCTGAGGGCTTCATGGCCAGAGTTGCTTCTGTTGTTTGCTCTTGGACTTGCTCGAGGGCCTTCTTTAAATCTTCAGGAGTAAGGCCCTTGGGGTGGATGCTTGATCTTTGAGTTGAGCCATGAGTTCTTTGACAGATGTTTGGAAGGCAGAGGTTTTGGCCTTCTCAAACTCAGCAGCAACAGATGTGGCAGAGGTTGTGCAGCAGTTCTCATCTGGGCTAGAGCAATTTGCACCTCTGTGGAAAAGTTGTCCATTTTGGTGTTCATTTCGTTAAAGGCCCTTGAGGTTGTGCCTGCAAAAGAATCAAAAGAGCTTTTCAACTCTTTCAATGTGTTGTCCACAGAGGTGACAAGGGTTTGGAACTCATCCCTTGATACATGTGGACTTGGTGTAACCTCTGGGGTAACACATTCGTCCCCAGAGTGTGTCTCTGTTCCTGAGACGCCTTCTTTCGCTCCTGTTTGTATGTAGAGAGCGGAAGGACTTCCCTCTAATCCTCGAGCAGAGGCTTTTTCAGCTTCAGACTTTATAGAGGTTATGTTAAGGACATTGTCTTGATCCACTCCAGAGGTGGGTACAAGAGTATCCTCAAGTTGACTCGGGGATTTGTCTAGAATCCCTTCGTCTTCGTGCACTCTAGGCCCCTCTGAAGGGCCTGTTGGACTTACGTGTGTGTGCGTGTCAGAGGAAACAAATTCCTCTGTTGGGATTTCTGTTGTGATCTGGGGCAATTGATCACCTACTAAGGGCAAGTCCTTTAGAGAGGACTCCCCTGGAATGGTTTCCCCGACTAAGATTGGCACAGAGGTAGAAAGGGTTACCTCTGCCCGATCAGTTTGGGTTGGGGTCGAGCCGTGCTGCTCTTGTTCAATATTACCTTCTGCCACTAGACTGGCGGTAATAGACATGTGGGGTGCACTGGGAGTTGGTTGTGGGAGTGTGCCTCTTCTATTCCAGGCATCAGTTCAAGCTTCTGCTTCTGTGGATCATCCAACCACTTCTTCTCCATCTATAGTCTCAACCTCTTTTTCTATCCTAACTTATGTGGATGCTTCTGCCCCAGTGAGTAAAGAGTTGTACATTGGATGAGAGCCAATTAATTGACGTACATGGGGATGCAGAGGTCCTTCGTCTACATGTTCAGCTTCTTCTTTATCAGAATCCACTTCTGCAACTGTGAAAGGTGGGGTTTTAACCTGATCCTCTGGACTTGCTCTTATAACATAAAATCCTCTTTGGAGAAAGGGGTTCTGTAGTACTTCTGGCATTTCAATCTGAATATTTTGAGGAGTTTGGTCATCCTCTTCCAAGTCAGAAGAGATTCTGAAGTTTGGAGCTTCTGTTGATTGATTGGAGAGGGCTTCTGCGTTCCAGCCAGAAGTATCTAGGAAGTCAGCAATTCCGAGTTGCTGGAGGAAGGCAGAGAAGTCACCTTGATCTTCTGCATAGTGGATAGGTGAAGGAGAGAGTAGAGGTTGTTCATTGGTTTCTTCGACCATTTCCGCATCCTCTGCAATGGTTCACAGAGGTGTATAGGGCTTTTTGGATTTCTTCTTGCTCTTCCTTTTCTTTGGTTTGGGGACTTCCTCCTCAGAAGGCTTATGTTTTTGTTGATCCAAACCCTCAGTGATTTGATAATGACCCTCTCTATACTTAGTGAAAATTGTAAGTAAACAATATGTATCAGAGTTTCACTATCGTTGATAAGTACTAAGATCTTACAGTACCGCTGATAGGAACTCTTGCTCTTTAAATTAAACATTCAGCGAACACTGTTCATCATTAACGCTGAGTCTGTTCAGTCATTATGATGATCGCTGATAAGTTAGTTGTTTACTTATGATCCCTGAAGACAAGTTTCACGTCAACAAAGGTTCTACGCTAAAGTCGAAGATCAAGCTCAAGAACCAGCGACAAGTCTCCTAATGAACTGATACGGATCAGCGAAGACTCAGATTTGTCCACTCAACGTGAAGTATCAAGTACAAGACTTCAGCTATCGCTGAACTTTATCATTCGCTGAATAGAAAATGATAATCGCTGAATCAACGAAAGCTGATCATGAAGTCCTCCATACAAAGTACTTTTGTCTTAACCACCCTTGCACAACTCCGTACGAAATGTCAGAATAGAACCTCCGACTGTCTGAAATCGTACAACCACTCTGATACTACACTGTTCATCCATGCGGCTACTAAGGTTGTCTACAAAGGTCAATGACATGCAACCAACCAGCTGATGACACGTGTAAAGTGTATACTGACTTGCATTAAATGCATGCAGTATATAAAGAGATGAACCCACTTCTTTTGAAGTAACTTGCTAACTCTGGACAAGTTCAATCTCTTATCTCAAGATAGGTTATTATTAGTAATTTCCTTATCTCTCTTAGTGCAAGAAACCTTAGTGTTCCAACTTGTTTAGATTTAGGTTTATCCTTAATCTTGTTTCCGCAACAAGCTATAAATTGTTAATGATTTATCAATAAACAATTTAGAAAAGTAAAATCTGTATGTTTGTATTCAACCCCCCCTTCTACAAACTTGTATAGGCCTTCGGGACCAACAAGTGGTATCAGAGCGGATTTGTTTAATCTCATAAACAAGATCTAATCTAAGATATTTCTCTTCCTTGCTATTATCTGAAAATGGCCACCAACACAAACACAAATTATATAGACAATGGTTCTCTTGCTAAACCCCCTAGATTTTCCAAAGATAACTTCAACTTTTGGAAAAAATAGGATGACACTCTTCTTAGAAGGTGTAGACCCTACTATGCCTTACTATCTCGAAAACGGTCCATTCATCCCTGTAAGAATTGATGCTGCTGTTCCAGCCGCTGAGAATAGACTTGCTATTCCAGAAAGCCTGGTACCTAAGGAAATCCTTCAATGGACTGACGAAGATAAGAAGAAAGTGGCTATAGATACAAAAGCCAGATCCATACTATCCATGGCTCTTCCTGACGAAGTCTACCATTCCGTCATGAATCTGAAAACATCAAAGGCCATGTGGGACACAATATGTGTTCAGTATGAAGGAACGTCTGAAGTCCAGGATTCAAGAAAGATCAACCTGGTAAGACAATACGAAAGCTTCATTTCTGGTAAGAATGAATCTCTCTCTGAAGTTCACCAACGTTTTAATTATTTAATTATAGATCTGAAAACTGTTGGTAAGGAATATTCAAACTTTGAAGTGCTGACAAGGTTTCTAGAATGTTTACCTGAAAGCTGGGACAATTATGCTATGTGTCTCAAGCTATCAAAGGATCTAAAATCAATGACCCTTTCAACCTTATATGGCACATTGCTGAATCATGAGCAATTGAGCCATCTTAAGAAGAATCTTGTTAAAGATTCCAAAAGCACCCATGTTGCTTTAATCTCAGAGGAACCTTCTACTCAGCGACCCTCGGTCACTATCACTGAGTTAGAAAGTAACTCTGAAAGGTCATCAGATTCTGATTTTTCAGATGATGAATCTTTGGCTCTCCTAACTAAGAAGTTCAGGAGATTTGCCAAAAAGAAAATGTTTAGAAAGAACAAACCTCTTTCCATAACTGACAAGCCTAGATCATCAGCTTTTGTTGATAAGGCTAATGCTACTTGTTTTAACTGCGAAAAGACAGGACATTTCGCTAACGAGTGCAGGTCAAAGAAAGTTTCTAGACCCTCAGCTTTTACAAAGAAACCCTTTGTTCCAAGAAATAAAGATGACAAATATTCAAAGTTGAAAGAAAAATATGCAAAGCTGAAAAGATTTAAGAAGAAGAATAAAGGCCTGATGGCTGACTATGATTGGGCTGCTTCTGATGAAGAAGCATCATCATCTGACTCTGAAGATGATGAAGCAAATCTATGTCTTATGGCCAAGATTGAAGAAGAGGAAGAAAGTTCAGACATTCCCTCCACTTCAACATCTGCTATTCAGGTATCACCTTCTTTCTTTACAAATATTGCAAATATTGATGAAGCTGATAGTCTCCGTAAGATCGATCTCTTGACTAGATGTTTATACGAAGCCATGAACGGCAAAACTGTGGTTGAAAACCAAAATCTTGATCTCGCTGAAAAGCTTAAAAACTGCCACCTTCAAATAGAAAAGCTTTCTAAAATTGAAGAAGATTTTAAAGATCAAGTATATTTAAATCAGCTGGTCAAAATCGAACGAGCAGAAGCTATCGCTGCATTAAAAGATGAAAAAGCTACTGTTGAAGGATGGTGTAACTCTTCAACAAAGATCACTGAGATAATTAAGTCTCAGATTCCCCTGAGTGATAAACGTGGTCTGGGTTACAAATATGATACTCCAAAACCAACCACTGAGCGTTCAATGCTTAAATTTGGAACTTTCGTATCCTCAGTCGCTGAGACTTCATCTTCTCAGTGCTCCTCGTCCATTACACCAACCCCTGAGGAAACTCCTACCTCCTCAAAAGGGAAGGAGAAAATGGTTTACTCAAAACCTACCTCTGTCTCTAAAGACAAAGGTAAAGGAATTGTTATTTACCATAATCCTCAAAAGGGTACCTTAGTACCAAAGCTGAATGCTTCTAAAGCTTCAGTGGCTCATCCCTCTGGATCAAGGAAGCAGATATCTGGATTTATTCAGCGATCTACTCCTAGACTCAGATTGGATGTCCTTGGTAAGAAATCTGAAGAACTGAATGTTCGTCCCATTTCTAAAGCCAATAGTTTACTTGGTGCTGGCACTTCTAATTTGAAATTAAAAGCTCAGCATTCAAATGGTCCTAGAACTATTTTTAGTTATAGGAAATGTTATCACTGTAGACTTACCGATCATATTGCTAGTAAGTGCCCCACAGCCACCAAAGCTGAAAAGATAGCTAAGGTGAAGATTGCCCCCAAGGCAAAGAAGACCAACCCTGGTGCAAATCAGGTCAAGGTGAATTCTACCACTGAGGTTAAGAACTTAACCAAAGTGAAGAGAGACAAAGCTGAAACTTCAAATGCTGCGAAGTCTGTTTGAACCTTCCATTCCAACTACTTCCACTGACAAATGTGTATACATGGTTAAGTGGGTACCTAAGAAAAACTAATCTTCCTTTGTATTGTAGGTTAAGAAGGGTATCTGGTATCTCGATAGCGGATGCTCTAGACACATGACTGGAAAGAAAAACCTGCTCGCTGAATACAAAGAAGAGAAAGGTCCCTCTGTGACTTTCGGTGGAAATGGAAAAGGACATACCCGAGGGTATGGTGTACATTCAAATGGTACAACCTCCTTCAGAAGAGTCGCATATGTTGAAGGGCTGAAGCATAATCTTCTAAGCATCAGTCAGCTTTGCGACATGGATAACAAAGTAATCTTTACTAAGGAATCCTGCTTTGTCACTGACAAAAAGGAGAAGATAGCTCTCAACGGTTATCGTTTGGAAAATGTTTATGTAATAAACATGGACTCAACAACCACTGAGAACTCATGTTTCTTCTCAAAGGCCTCATCTGATGTCAACTGGCTATGGCATAAGAGGCTCTCTCATCTAAATTTCAAGACACTGAACACTCTTTCTTCAAAAGAGTTAGTCACTGGTCTACCTCAGCATTCATACGCCAAAGAGTCGTTATGTTCAGCGTGTGAAAAAGGGAAGCAAACCAAAGCAAGCTTTAAGTCAAAGCAAGTTTCTTCTGTGTCATCTCCTCTACAACTACTCCATATGGATTTGTTTGGCCCTGTTAACAAACAATCCATCGCTGGAAAGAAATATACGCTGGTCATAGTTGATGAATTCTCTCGCTTCACTTGGGTAATGTTTCTCCGTTCTAAGAGTGACACCCCTGAAGAACTCATCACCTTTGTTCGGAAGATGGAAACCCTGAACAATTTGACCGTTCGCTCAATAAGGAGTGATCATGGGACTGAATTCAAAAACAATTCTCTTGATTCCTTCTTTGAGAGCAAGGGTATTTCTCACAACTTTTCTTCAGTGAGAACACCGCAACAAAATGGAGTCGCTGAAAGAAGAAATAGAACAATTATTGAAGCTGCACGTTCAATGCTCAGCGATTCTCACCTGCCTATTCAGTTTTGGGCAGAAGCTGTCAACACTGCTTGTTTTACGCAAAACAGGTCGCTGATAGTTAAAAGATTCAAAAGGACAGCCTATGAACTTTTTCACGGGAGAAAGCCTTCAATCAGCTTTCTTCACATCTTTGGATGTCAGTGTTTTATACTGAACAACAGAGATGCTCTTGGAAAGTTTGATCCTAAGGCTGATGATGGAATCTTTCTTGGATACTCCTCAGTTTCCAAAGCCTTCAGAGTCTTCAATCGTAGAAGACAAACTGTAGAAGAAACTATTCACGTCACGTTTGACGAATCCCGTTCAGCGAACTCTAAACCATCCGCTGATACTGAAGAACTGAATCAATGGATGTTTTCTCATCTTGGTGATTCAGAAGTTATTCCCACTACTCATGCTCATCCAGTAGAAGATGATAGTCCTATAATTCCAAATATGCTGAATAGTGAAGCTGAAACTTCTTGGGTCTCAGCTATTCCTATAAACACTATACCTAACGCTGAACCAAATATCTCAGACATTCCATCTACTTCTCAGCAATCAGTGAATATAATGACAACTGCATCCATTCCTCTCTTGGCTGATACTTTTGATATCGCTGAAGCTTCATCTTCAGCTCCTCAAGTTCAAGTTGAGTCAGCGTCTCACACTCCGGCTCAGCGATGGACTATAAATCACCCAATTGATCAAATTCTTGGTGATCCAAACACTGGGATTCAGACTCGACGAAGTGCAGGTAATATTTGTTTATTTGTAAATTTTATTTCACTAACTGAACCAAAGAAAGTAGATGATGCCCTCAAAGATCCAAACTGGGTCAGCGCCATGCAAGAAGAGCTGACTGAATTCGAAAGAAACAAAGTTTGGAAACTTGTTCAGAGACCAACAGATAAAACAGTAATAGGCACTAAATGGGTCTATCGAAATAAGTTGGACGAACATGGTACTGTAACCCGCAACAAAGCTCGACTTGTTGCTCAGGGATACAGACAAGAGGAAGGTATAGATTACGACGAAACATTTGCTCCAGTAGCAAGACTTGAATCTATTCGTCTATTCTTAGCATATGCTGTACACAAAAACTTCAAAGTACATCAGATGGATGTTAAGTCAGCGTTTCTAAATGGAAAGCTGAATGAAGAAGTGTATGTGGAACAACCTCCAGGATTCTCAGATTCTAAGCGTCCAGGTTATGTTTATAAACTGGATAAGGCACTTTATGGCTTGAAGCAAGCTCCTCGTGCATGGTATGACACTCTCTCTACTTATCTCCATATTGAAAAATTTGAGCGAGGTAAGATTGACAAAACTCTATTTTTTAGAAAAGTGAAAGGTCATATCATTCTAGTTCAAATATATGTTGATGACATTATATTTGGTTCTACTAACCCTGAGCTTTGTACTCGTTTCACTGATAGAATGAAAGATGAGTATAAAATAAGCATGATGGGTGAACTAACATATTTCCTTGGTCTTCAGATTAAGCAAACTGAGAAAGGAACTTTCATTAATCAGGGAAAATATGTTAAAGATATGCTGAAGAAATTCGACTTAACTGAAAGTTCAGCTATGAAAACCCCTATGGCACCACCGCTGACACTTGATAAGGACACTAAGGGTGTTCCTGTAAATGTCATGCTGTACCGTGGGATGATCGGCTCTCTATTGTATCTAACAGCTAGCCGACCCGATATTATGTTTGCAACATGCTTGTGTGCACGATATCAAGCTGAACCTAAGATATCTCATATGAAAGCTGTAAAGCGAATCTTTCGATATCTTAAGGGTACAGCGAATCTAGGTCTTTGGTATCCCAAAGATTCAAGATTCGATCTAACCGCCTATTCAGATAGTGATTTTGCAGGTTGCAAAATGGATAGGAAAAGCACCACAGGAGGATGTCAGCTCCTGGGTGGAAAGCTGGTAAGTTGGACAAGTAAGAAGCAAAATTCAGTGTCCACTTCCACAGCTGAAGCTGAATATGTAGCTGCTGGAAGCTGTTGTTCTCAAGTCTTGTGGATGAGAAATCAGCTACTAGACTATGATCTTCAGCTCTCCAAAATTCCAATCTATTGCGACAGCACAAGTGCCATCGCTATAGCAAACAATGCAGTACTACATTCAAAGACCAAACATATAGAAATCAGATATCATTTTATCAGAGATCATGTGATGAATGGTGATATAGAACTTCATTTTATCCCAACTGATTATCAGTTAGCTGACTTATTTACCAAACCTCTTGATGAGACAAGATTCAACTTTCTCATCAGCGAGCTTGGAATGCTGAACTTTTGAAGGATAAAATCTTCAGCGGTTCACATTGATCAGCGAAAGGATAAAATCAACTTGTATAACCCATTCTATCATCTTCTTTCTGAATAAACTTGATTCACTGATATCAAGGTATGTTCTCTCTTTCTCTGACAAGCGCATGAAAATGCAAGATTTCAAAACAAAATGCATCGCTGAATATCTCTTCCTTAACAGCGATATTTCGAAATTTCTTAAAACCTTTACTGAATATTTTCATTCAGTGCTTCATGTTTTCAAAAGTATCTCTGAGTTTTTCAAAACCTCAGAGACAACCAAGAATATGAAAGGACATTTGTGACGTCATTGCAACGGATAAAACCCCGGCACGTTTTCTCTTTCTGACACACGTTTGCACGTCTTGTTCAAACTTCCAATCAAATGCAAACACGTGTCCGTGTCATGATGAAAATCTTTTCCCGCTCAAGATTTTCTCTTTCTAAAATCTCTATATAAACAAATTCTTTGTTTATATTTTTCTTTTACGCGATAAATCTTCCTCCGCAAGAAAGAATTCACTGTTGCATTTGTGCTTTCAAACTTCAAGAACTGTTCGTCATCTTCTTCATCAAACATCAAGGTTAATATGTTCTTATTATTTACCGAATGCAAATAACCTGTTTCTGATCTACTCTTTGTTTTTAACAAGATCAAAACAAAAGAACTTCTTAAAATAAAATCATTTTCTTTCATGGTTTTATGAACACAACCATTTCATGGTTGTTCTTCAAGTTTAAATGCAAAAATCTTAAACTTGTTCTTCACATTCGTTTTTCCAGTAACCTTTTCTTCAAAGAAAACTGGAAAACAAGATTTTTTTTGGGTTTGAAATTTTTCGTTTTCAAAAACATGAAAAACCCTAATATTCATTAAGACATTTATGTCTGAATGAAATGGATAAAATTCGAAACATCTTATTGGAATTTCTTTCCACATTAAGATAATTCTTATTTGTTAACATCTTGGTTGAATTGATAATACAGAAATGACCTTGTCTGACATTCCTGCTACCGCTGAGAACATATCAGTTGAATCTGAGGAAGTGGAAATCTTCAAGGCTCCACAAGTCAAGTTTGAACTTGACAAACTGGATTGGACTAAGGTGAACAATCTCTCTGCGCTTCTCGAGTTTCCTCCTCGAAAGCAAGTCACACATCTAGATGATGCTGTGAAGTTTCTGAAGAATTGCTGCATCTCCACAGCCCTGACCATAACACCTCATGCGCATCAGCTTTTGCTTTCTCAATTCTGGTACTCAGCGAGACACTCCCAACTATCCTCAGCTAA
This sequence comes from Saussurea involucrata, assembly GCA_033807775.1. Taxonomy (NCBI): domain Eukaryota; kingdom Viridiplantae; phylum Streptophyta; class Magnoliopsida; order Asterales; family Asteraceae; genus Saussurea; species Saussurea involucrata. Next base: position 195,195,453 of record CM066314.1, read on the forward strand.
AGACCCCTCCAAAATAATAGATTGCATCCTCTGCGATATTGAATATGGTACTATAAAGATCACCCCAACCATAATTCGCAAAGCTCTCAGCCTTCCCATCGCCACCAAGGAAAAACCTTTTGTTCCCCTCCCTGACCCCAAGAAAAACTCAGACAGGGAAGCCATCATTGCATTCTTCGATGCAATGGGATATGTATGGGAAATCGGCAGAGACATGAAGCCCGAGAAGAAGCTGACGATTATCAAGAAATCGAAAATGCCCAGCGAGATGAATTTCATCTTCGCTCATCTGATAAGCTGCATGACTGCAAAGAGTGGCTCCTCTAACCAAGCCGCTAAACCTCAGCAAGCAATGGGTTATGCACTGCTGAAAGGTCTCAACATAGACTGGGCATCGATTATCTATGATGACCTGGTTCTAAGAGTGGACACAGTCGCTGGCCGACCTCCATGGGTTCCTTACCCACGTTTCATCAGCGCCATCTTCCAATGTGGCCTGAAGGAAACCTACCCAACTGATGGTGACCTGAAACTCTCTCAGGTTGGCCCAAAGATACTCGACTTCAAACCGATGGTGAATGAGGTACGTCTTTCTACACTCTTAACTCTTCTCAACCCTTCTTCTTCTACTTCTGTGGCTCCTTCAGCGACAATACCCATCGCTGATACCCTGGCCACAAAATCCTCCCCTTCTAAGAAAAGGAAACATTCATCCACCCCACTTGATTCTAAAAGGATCAAGAAAACAAAGGAGCAACCCCAGCAATCTCATGCTGAAGACTCCTCAGCTCTTTCTGCAGAGCTGATGGAACATTCAGTAGTACGCTCTGCCACACCTGAACAAGCCATCCCTTACATCCAAATCTCAGCGTCTCCAAACGTTGAGATTACAAACTTGGAAACTTCCCAACCTCCCTCAGTCTCTCAAAAGACTGATGAAGTGATTCTCAGCGATTCCAACGCTGAACTCAGAACCCAACCTCCAATCTCATCCTTCGCTTCTCCCTCTACTCATTTGGTCTCTCCTCCAGTTATCGCTGGAGATGCCATCATTTCTACGGAAGCTAAAGCTGATAATCCAGAGATGATGAAGACAGGACCTGCAGAACAATCCATGGACACTTTTGAAGATGACATGGAACTTTACTCAGGAACCCGTGATTTCGATGAATTCACCAATCCTCCTGCAGGTAAACAACAACCCATAAACACTGTAACTAAACCCCAAACTTCTGAGCTTTCCTTTGTTCACAAGTTCTTATCTGTTACATGTCCTAATTTGGGAGATATCAACGCCTCTCTAAAGTACGTGGAGACAAAGCTGACAGATCTCACCACTACTCTCTCCAATAACTCTACAGCTGTAACAAACGCTGGAGAGAATCTGAACAAGCTGACAATGGTGGTGGAGAAGAAGGCTTCCACAGATGACATGAAGCAGGTTGATAAAACTCTCAGCGACTTCGCCAAGGTGCTCGCTGATATCTACACAGACTACACCTCTCTCAAAAATTCAGTTTCATCCATGTCCAGCGAGGTAACAACGCTGAAGACATCGGTTGGAACACTAGAGGGAGATATGTCTGCTGTGAAGACAAATGTCAACACTCTGACGACTGACTTAAGCTCTGTAAAGACTGACGTTGGTTCGATAAAGACTATGATCGAACAGCTGCTGCACAAGGCGAATACTCCTGCTCTTGCCCCTGTCCGTGAATCTGAACATTTTACAGCGGCGGATCGCATTGAGCTCGAGAAGATCAATCCTGCTATTTCTGGCCTAGAAGACAGATTAGCAAAGATTGAAGTTCGTGTAGGTCTCTCTGGCCAAGAAGACAGAGAACCTACCAACGCTGCTGAATCTACCCATTCCTCCCCCAGTCATCATGAAAAAGAGGGGGAGAAGAGCGCTGAAAACCCTTCCAAGAGCGCTGAAGACCTTTCCCATGATGAATCTATCAGGGGAGAGAAGAACGAAGACCTCACCTTCGCTGAAGAGGGTGAGAAGATTATTGAAGCTGAAGCAGCCGCTGGACCTCAGGGAGATGAACACCCTGAGGGAACCGAGAAGCTCGCCTCTGTATCTGATGGGGAGCAACTCGAAGAAGACGCTGAAGAATCTGAAGCAGAAGATGATGAAGCCGTCGACATCCCTGATAATGAACTATCTTCTTCTCCAAAGAATGATGATGATGATGATAATGATGAAGATGACGATGACTTCTTTATCATCAAACCTGCTCCGAAGATCAAAGCTCTTAAGGGAATCTCGATAAATGAACCTTCAGGGGAGCAGACAAAGACAAAGCCCTCAGCCTCTGGAGCTGAGAAAGGCAAAGGCAAAAGCGTCGCTGAAGATGACAATCTGACGATCTTGCTTGAAAAGCCGGTTTATCAGGTACACTAAACATCTCTTACTCCATCCCTCCTCTATCATACACTATCAGTTCCTCTACCCAAGCCTATACACTTGAACCAATTCTCTCTATCTGATTCTACCCAAGTTCTTACTTGTAAGATCGTTGTGTTTCAGCTAGTCCTCTCCCCTGTTAGAGGATATCGCTGAAGGCTCCACAACTATACCAGCTGATGCTGAAGAAATAATCCCAGTCTTGGATTTGATCTCTGAGACTGATGAACCTGAAGAACAGACTCTCTCTCATAAACGCAGACCTTCCTTAGTTCCTCAAAAACTAAGTGAAGAGAATCAGAAAAGAAGAGAGGAAATAATAAAGCGATTCGAGGATCAACGAATCATTCTGAGGCGTGATCAACTTCCTTCAGTTCCTCCAAAGTTCAGAATTTCCAAAGCTGAATACCAGGAACACCTCAGAGCTGAACGCCTACTCACTGAAAGAAAGGAAGCTAAAGAAAAAGACAGAGAATACGCCATCAAGCTTACTCAACGATCAATAAAAGACCCCAAGCTGAAAAGAGTTCCCATTGATGTTCAACGTCAGCTATGGGATGATGCTCAAGAGATCGTTAGAGAAAAGACTAAGGTCTCTGATACGACTTTGGAATGGGCTAAACAAATGCTGACCTATCGATCTAGAACATCCAAAATCGTCAAGGCAAACATCAGAGGAAGACTGTACGCTGAAGTTCCTGTTGTTGAAGTGGACGTCTAGAGAGATGACGAAACCAAACAAACTTTCTATGCTGCTACCTTAGAAAAGTTTGGTCTCTCTGAATGGTTAGAAACAAAATTAGCCATTCAGGGATCGCGCTCAAAGTTTAAAAGCCATGTCGAAAAGATCTTAAACAAACAGATCGACCTGCTTTCATCTGCTGTGGATATTCCTCCTACTCTTCCTCAACCAAGAAAAGAGTCTGCTAATAAAAAGAAAGTCTGTGATTCAGGTCCTCATATTCGGAATGAAACGGGCATTGGTTTCTCTCGTGCTGAAATTGTTGGCCCTGATGCCGATCTCTCAATGCTTGACACCTCTCTACCTCCTGGAGAAACATTCATTCCTGGCACAGTTGTAAGTGATCCCTATGGTATATTCTTTTTAGACTACTATGGAAATCATCACTTTCAACGTATCTCTGAGCTAGACATCACTCCCATCGAACAACTCAGAGATCTCGTATACTGGTGTGAAGTCAGACGCAACATCAAAGCTAGACACCTGAAGCCCTTGATTTTTGAAGCAGCTCTGAAGAAAAAGAATCAAGGAGAAGATGTCCCTGACTGGATGATCCCCACATAAAAGACCCTTGATGAACTTCTCATCAAGGAATAACCTCTGTAAGCTGATAGGATCGCCTCTTTCATCTATTTTATCAGTTATCCTTTTGTACTTGTAATTTATTTCGCTCGTACTTATAATCTTTCCATTTCTCTTTGTAACCTGATTCAAAGTTTTAAAGAAAGATTTCAGCGAATGTACTTTACTCCATCAGTACTGAAAAGATCCCAGAAAACAGTAAAAGGGACAAATATTTTATGAGTTCTTTTTATCCTTATGTTTTCATTAAATAGCAATTTTCTTTGTTGCTATGTCATAATCAAATAGGGGGAGATTGTTGATCCAAACCCTCAGTGATTTGATAATGACCCTCTCTATACTTAGTAAAAATTGTAAGAAAACAATATGTATCAGAGTTTCACTATCGCTGATAAGTACTAAGATCTTACAGTACCGCTGATAGGAACTCTTGCTCTTTAAATTAAACATTCAGCGAACACTGTTCATCATTAACGCTGAGTCTGTTCAGTCATTATGATGATCGCTGATAAGTTAGTTGTTTACTAATGATCCCCGAAGACAAGTTTCACGTCAACAAAGGTTCTACGCTGAAGTCGAAGATCAAGCTCAAGAACCAGCGACAAGTCTCCTAATGAACTGATGCGGATCAGCGAAGACTCAGATTTATCCACTCAACGTGAAGTATCAAGTACAAGACTTCAACTATCGCTGAACTTTATCATTCGCTGAATAGAAAATGATAATCGCTGAATCAACGAAAGCTGATCATGAAGTCCTCCATACAAAGTACTTTTGTCTTAACCACCCTTGCACAACTCCGTACGAAATGTCAGAATAGAACCTCCGACTGTCTGAAATCGTACAACCACTCTGATACTACACTGCTCATCCATGCGGCTACTAAGGTTGTCTACCAAGGTCAATGACATGCAACCAACCAGCTGATGACACGTGTAAAGTGTATACTGACTTGCATTAAATGCATGCAGTATATAAAGAGATGAACCCACTTCTTTTGAAGTAACTTGCTAACTCTGGACAAGTTCAATCTCTTATCTCAAGATAGGTTATTATTAGTAATTTCCTTATCTCTCTTAGTGCAAGAAACCTTAGTGTTCCAACTTGTTTAGATTTAGGTTTATCCTTAATCTTGTTTCCGCAACAAGCTGTAAATTGTTAATGATTTATCAATAAACAATTTAGAAAAGTAAAATCTGTATGTTTGTATTCAACCCCCCCTTCTACAAACTTGTATAGGCCTTCGGGACCAACAGTTTTTGTTTCTTCTTTTATTTTGGAGGAGGGGGAGGAGCAGATGATCCAACCTCTGTTGCATGAGGAGGGGATAGTTGAGCAGCAGAGGTAGAGGTGCCCTCTGTAGTTTTCTTATGGGTTTTCTTCTTCTTCTTCTTCTTGGCAGAGGATTTATCTTTGTTGCAGGGGAGAGAATCGCTTCCCTCTGAGCTTGAAAGTTGGCCTGTACAAGCTGATGTTTGGCCAAAGCTGCAGCACATTGCTCATCTGTCATCCTTTCTACAACCCTAGTTCCTAATGGGATACCTAGACACGGGGGTGTCACAGGACTCGATTCTGGAGTCCTATGATCGCGTATGTAATCTAACTTAAGGGTTTCGTCAGTTGCATATTCCAAAAGTTTGGTTGGCAGAGGTCTGCAGAACGGATAATCATCTTCATGCTCTGTTGGGGAGTTCTTCGTCATGGCATACATTTTAGCAGTTGGTCCCTCCATGGGCCATTTTTGTAGAAGTAACAGAGGTTCTAGAAGAACACCCAAAATACGCTGATATTGCAAAAGAGGGAGAGTTTCTTTTGATCGTCCTTTGGCCTTCTGGGTAGAGATTCTGCGGTCGATGGTGTTTACCATTTCCTGCATCATAAGGGTGGCATAGTCCAGAGGTAGGTCATAATATACCCCATACAGTATGGCCAAGATTTGATGAGAAGACTGGTCTGGACTACCCACTTTCCCAGTTAGGCACCAGTTAAGAATGGAAAAAAGAGTATTCCATATAAGGGGTAATCGATTTCTTCTGAAATCATTTCTTTTCCTTAGGGTTGTGTTATACCCTAACATTTCAACAAACCTGCAGAGTTCAGTATCTGTAGGTTCCTCTGCGTATGCCTTTATCCCTAGTAGACATCTGGTGGGTAGACTGAACTCCAGAGAGAACATTGTTCTGTTGAACTTGAGTTCCAAGTGCTCGGATTTGTCTGGTTTGGAGATATAGCCCTTGTTTTGTCTGTCTTCAGGGTCGAATCTGCTGCTTTGCCAAAATTGGTTGAGATACCTGGCAGGGATTTTACTGACGGTTTTGGTTAATAGAGGGTTGAGGTAATGGTTTTCCAAGATGTGAAGAAGTATGGCATGATTTTCCCCAAAAGCGGTTTTGGAGGGTACAAGGTAATAGTTGTTGGATTTTAAGGGTAGAACCTGCTCAAAATGTTCTTGAGCGATGATGTTTAGAAGATGGGTTGTAGGTTCAAAATTTTCTTCATCGCCGGAGTTATCCTGTTCTAGGTTTCCGGCCATATCTGGGTTTTGGGAATTCTCAGAATGAGCAGGGGAGTTCTCCGGAACGTTGGAGGTAGAAGCCATTTCGATAATCTGGAAGAAAGAGAGTAGATAAAAAGAGGTTGCAGGTTTTGCAAGGGTTCGCCGGAGGTTATGAAGAGAGAAAGTTCGTAATGTTTGAGAAGGAATGGTAAGTTGGGTTTTATACTGAAGAGATATGGTAGAATCTGAAAGGATAAATAGGTGAAAGTTAATAATATTTGGGGTCCGCAATCGAGTGTATTTGGCTGGTTCAACTTTCCAGGAGAACGTGTGCCATGTACGCCCAATCAAATAGTGCCACGTCATCAGTGTCAGAGCACGATTAGATGGCGTGTGTAGCCCATTAATGCTAGGCGCGTGGGTCTTTCCTCTTTCAGATAACTGTTACTCGCAGTTGAAAACCTGTACTGTTACAGAATTTCCCTAAAAAGCCAAGTATCAGAAATGACAGAAGCTCTGTAGTGGAATGAGCTCTGTGGTCTGAGACTTGCTCTTTTTGTCTCCTCTTCGCTTATACCTTTACCAAAATCATTTGAAGAAGCATTGGAGAGGATCGATAAATTTTAGTGTATAAATTGCATTCACAGAGGTTTTGAAGCTCTGTCAGAGCCAGCATAAGCTCCATGAATTGGAATTTCTCATAACTAAAAATTTATAAAACTTTTTGATCATCCAAGGTTTTCACTGTTTTACAAACTGTTTTTAGGACATATTTGGAAAGTTTTGACCTAGAAAATTGTTTTGGAAAAGATTATGTGCGAGATTCTTATTGTTTGATTGTCTAGGTTGGGCGATAGAGACTCTTTGTTGGAGTGAGCTCTTCGACCCAAAAGACTTTCTTCCAGTAACCTTTTGTGTGTATTTGCACGTGCGAATCCTTAAAGAGAACTTTGAAGATGATCGATAGAGTTCCCGCATGAGATTTTGCAGTTCTAGAGGATCAGGCTTACAGAAGCTCTATTGAGCTCAGCAGAAGCTCTACGACTCTAAATTTCTCATAACGGAAGGCTCGTAAATCCTTTTGATCAATTCTTGTTCGTTATGTCTTAAATAGTGTTTCTAGGACATATTTGAGAATTGGTGTCCTAGAAAATTATTTTTTAGAAAGGATTTGTGCGAGAAACTTACCTTTTGGCTCTTCCTTGTTCGGCATAATACCTGACTTCTGTTGATATGATTGAGCACTTCTCTTCTTTGGCTTCCCCTTGAATGATTAACCTCTGTAGATCATTTCAAGGTCTCCTTCTACTCCCCCTTGACCTATGCTTAGATCAAATGAGATAAGTGGTGCACGGAACATAGGTCAAGTTCATCAGAGGTTCTGTGGAGATTGTCAAAGGTTTTGAGCAATCCCACAGAAGCTCTGTAGAGTATTGAACTTTTGATTGATAAAGAATTTACTTTAAAAAGAAGTAAATATTTATACAAAGTTCAGGAAGACGGAAAACTAGTAAATATTTTGCTAATTACAAACAAAAAATGTAAGTATATGTATATATATTTCTTTGAGAAGATCAATTCATACTTACAGAGGTTTCAACTCATGTTAATCATTCCTAACTTACCCACCAAGAAAAGGAATCTTTTCTCATCTAGTGCCTTGGTGAATAAGTCTGCAAGCTGGTATTCTGTGGACACAAAGTGCATTTCGATTGTGCCATATTCAACATGATGCTTCAGAAAGTGGTACCTTATATCGATATGCTTTGTTTTTTAGTGTTGTACTGGATTGGCAGAGATGGAAATGGCGCTTTTTGAATGACAGAAGATGGGTATCTTGTATATATTGTGGCATAGTCTTTTAGCTGAGTTTTCATCCACAGAACTTGAGAACAACAGCTAGCAGCAGCAACATATTCAGCTTCTGCTGTAGATGTGAACACGCAGTTCTGCTTCTTTGAAGTCCAGCTGACTAATTTCCCACCTAGGAATTGACAACTCCCAGAGGTACTCTTTCTATCGAGCTTGCATCCTCCATAATCTGAATCTGTGTACGCCTTAAGACCAAAGCCATAGTTCTTTGGATACTAGAGGCCAGGTTTTTGGTCCCTTTGAGATATCTGAAGATCCTCTTTACAGACATATAATGGGATTCCTTTGGGTTAGCTTGATATCTTGCACAGAGGCATGTGGCATACATTATATCAAGTCTACTTGCGGTTAAGTATAACAGAGACCCAATCATACCTCTGTAGAGCTTGCACTCTACAGATGTGCCATTTGGATCTGAAAATAACTTATTTCCAGTGGCCATTGGGGTCTTCATTACAGAGGCATCAGAGAGACTATATTTTGAAAGTATGTCAGAGACATATTTAGTTTTATTTTTGAAAATTCCCTCTGATGATTGCTTTACTTGGAGTCCGAGGAAGAAGGTTAATTCTCCCATCATACTCATTTCAAACTCACTCTGCATGAGTTTTTCGAAATCTTTGCATTTTTGTGCATTTGTAGACCCGAAAATGATGTCATCTACATAAATATGTACAAGCATAATCTCCTCACCATTTCTTTTATAAAACACAGTAGTATCGGTTGTACCTCTTTCGTAATTGTTATCGAGAAGAAAGGTTGAAAGTCTTTCGTACCATGTTCTTGGAGCCTGTTTCAGTCCATACAGAGCTTTGTCGAGGTAATACACGTATTTTGGGTACTTGGAGCTTTCAAACCCTGGTGGCTGCTGGACATATACTTCTTCTTGGATTTCGCCATTCAGAAAGGCCGATTTTACATCCATTTGAAATACTTTGAAACCTCTGTGGGCTGCAAAGGCTAAAAATATTCTTATAGCCTTCTAATCGATGCCTTCTACTTGACGATATCCCTTGGCCACCAATCATGCTTTGTTTCTAATGACCACCCCATCCTCGTCTTTCTTGTTTCTGAAGACCCATCTTGTCCCTATTGCTTGTTTCCCTCGTGGCAGAGGCACTAGGGTCCATACTTTGTTTCGTTCAAACTGTAGAAGCTCTTCTTGCATAGCATCTACGCAGTTTGGATCGTCTAGGGCTTCAGAGATTCTTTTTGGCTCGATCACACTGATAAAATTTGTAAAGAAACAAAAATTAGCAGTGGCTGATCTTGTCTTGACCTTTTCAGAAGGGTCGCCGATTATAAGGCTTGGAGGATGGCTTTTCGTCCACTGTGTTGTTCTTGGAAGATGATCATTTGAGTCATCCAGATTAACTTCTGTCGTTGCAAGTTGAGGTTCTTGTTCAACCTCTGTTGTAGCCAGTACTTCTGTGATTGGTTCTTCAGCTTGTGGAATTATTTGACTGAGAATTGGAATTTGTTCCTCTGAGGAAGTAGAGATTGCGTCCTCATTTTCCTCTGATATCGATTCCTCTGTAGTTGCTGGAGTTGGTTTTTTAGGTGCCTCTGTGGTTGAATCCTTAGTTGTATCATCTTCTGTTCGCTCCCCTTCAGTACGTGCATCTGTATGATTCACAGAAGAGGATGAAGTATTCAATGGACCAGTTAGAGAAATACCTGACTCAGTATGGTTGGTAGAAGATGGTTCTCCAGAGGCTCTGACGGCTCTAGCAGGGGGATCAACATCATCGAGGAACATCTCTTCAAATAGAAGATTTATGTATTCTTTTCTTGTTTTTGAGACGCCAGAGGATTCCTTTTGTAGACCGAGTTCTGAACCGATTTGTTCAGAAGTCTTGCGAAAGGAGTCGTCAAAAGACACATTGATGCTTTCTATGATGGTTCGTGACCACAGAAGATAAATTCTGTAGGTTTTTGAGGTTGCAGAGTACCCAATGAACTTGCCTTCATCTGCTTTTACTTCAAACTTTCCTCTTGCTTCTCTATCATTTAAGACGAAGCAATTGCATCCAAACACATGAAATAACTTGATGTTTGGTCGCCTTTTGTTGATCAAATGATAAGGTGTCTTGATGTGCCTCTTTACAATGGTTGATCGATTTTGGGTGTAGCAAGCGGTTGATACTGCTTCTGCCCAAAAAGACATCGGTAATCCACATGCTGTTAGCATAGTTCTTGCAGCCTCCACAAGCGTGCGGTTCTTTCGTTCGACCACGCCGTTCTGTTGTGGGGTGCGTGCAGCAGAGAAGTTCTGTGAAATGCCTTCTTCTGTAAGATAGGCTTCAATGACAGAGTTTTTGAATTCAATGCCATTGTCGCTTCTCAGTTTCTGAATCCTGTACTCATATAGAACTTGGATTCTTTTCATTAAATTATCAGAATGTTTGGAACATCTGATTTCTTTCTGACAAATTCAACCCATGTAAATCTTGAGTATTCATCGATCAAAACAAGCAAATATTTCTTGCCACCTAGGCTCTGTGTAGCGATTGGACCGCAAAGGTCAACATGAAGAATGTACAGAGGCCTAGGGCAAGACACATCAGTCTTGCCTTTATGGGAAGCTCTTTTGAGTTTTCCCATTTCACAGGCAGAGCATAAATGATCTTTATTAAACTTGACATTTGGCAGACCTTTGACTAGATCAAGTTTGACAAGTTTATCTAGAGTATGAAAGTTTAAGTGGTAGAACCTGTTATGCCATAACCAGGCTTCTTCTCTTTTGCACGTAACAAGGCAGAGCTTGTCTTCCTTGTTCTTGGCACAGAAGTTCATAAGGTAGAGATCTCCTCTTCTTTCGGCTCGAAGAAGTTCGACTCCTGTGTCCTCACCTTGTAGAGAGCAGAATGTTCTTTTGAACATTACGTCGAAACCCGTATCACAGAGTTGGCTTACACTGAGAAGATTGTGTTTAAGGCCATCCACATATGCAACTTTGCATACAGTTATGTTTTCCTTCTTTATGACTCCGTAGCCTTTAATGTACCCCTTTTTGTTGTCTCCAAAGGTCACAGATCCACCATCGTGTTTTTCTTTGTACGTGGATAGAAGACCTCTGTCGCCAGTCATGTGTCGTGAGCATCCGGAGTCTAGATACCAGATCGGCACATACTACTTCTGCAAGACAATCAGAGAGTTTTAGGTACCCATATCCAAATGGGTCCAGCTTTGTTAGGGGTTTTCAAGTTTGCCTTAGCATTCTTGGACTTTGTTTTAGCTTCTGTTGAAGAAACATTTTGTGTCTTCTTACCCTTGAATTTAGCATTCTTGTTAGGTACAGAGAGTAAACAATGTGTACTTGAGAAGTGTTGGCTTAATTTATGCATGAGATCAAAGCAATGACAATAATGAATGTGCGAAGAGATTTGCTTGAATTTTTCATTAAAGACATTAAATGGGGGCACAGAGGCATTACATTCTATCCTAACATTTGACTTCCTATTACAAGAAGACCTATGTAGGCTAGATTGTTGTTTGCAAAATACTTTGTTGAGAGCAGCCTTCTGTGGACCCCTTCTGTGGTGAACTTCTGCAGGTTTCAATGTCACAGAAGAAAAAGATTTGTCATTTTTAGCCTATTTATCCTTCTGTTGCCATGTTAGTTTTTCTTTAATAGGCCTTAAGGGTTTTAAAATCTTTGAACTTGTTGGATTTTGAGAGGACAGAGCCTTTTGTTGTTTAATTTTCTCAAGCTCAAGAGAGGTTTTGGCTTGTATACACATGTCCAAAAAGTCTGGACAGATAGGAACCCTTGTGATTTTCTCCTTTGGAGAAATAGTTCTGTTAAGAACTCCAGAGGGTAGTTTAAAATCCTCTGTGTCACAAGGTATTTTCTCTGACTTAGAGTCAGTCTCAGATTCGTCAGAGGATGAGTCGTCCTCATATACAGAGGTTGAGTCACTTTGTTCTCTTTCGACAGAGGCTGGACTTTCAGAGAATGTGCAATACTCACTTTCTTCCTTTTCTAAGGGACTATCTTCTAAGTCAACAGCAGTATCTGATAAAGTTTCTTCAGAGTGATTTTGATCGACATAAGGTGTATAGAAGTTTTCGAAAAAGATGTTTTTCCCGATTTCTATCAACTCTTTTTCATCTGAAACGTTAGGCTTGAACTCAGGAACCTCTGCCGATAATTTCTTTTCAGAGTTTATCATGCAGACAAAGGCAACCTGTGTTTGAGTCTCGGGTTTACCAAACTTGAAGATTCATATCTGATCTTGAGTTATCAGATATTTCTTAGGTTTGGATTCTCTTTTGACAGAGATTGATGGTGATAAATCTGTGTTTTCAAACCACACATTTGTCATCTTCAGAGGTTTCCTCTGGTGAGGTTCCCAAGAGAATTTTCGCCTTTTGTTCACAGAGAGTAAGTTTGGAAAGCCAGGTTTTCTTGTATCTCCAATATGAAATAGAGAGGACAGAGACTTATTTCTTTTGTTTCATGTGTAAGGATCTATATCACATAAACCAATTCCTCGTCTCCCTATTTGAGTATTAATTTTTTCATACACCTTCTGAGCATCTTGATATTTTTTAATTAATAAATCTTTTCTGAGTAAATCCTGACAGAGGACTTCTCTTTCCTTTTGAAAGTAATGCTTAAGAGCTAGGATGTTCATTCGGTCGCACTCAACATTCATAAGTTCTTTAGATTTTGTTTTTAAAGAAGAATTAAGTTTAGAGATCTTTTCTTTTAAAGGAACTAGGTTTTTGTTCCAGTTTGTTTCAATTTCTTCCTTTTCTTGAAAGATTTTAACTTTTTTCTTGAGTGAGAAGTCTAGCTTCTCTCTCATAGAAAGTTAGCTTCTTTTGAACATTTTCACATGTCTTTTTTCAGTTCAGTGTATTCAATGTTAAGTTTAAGCAAATCAGCTTCTGCTGTTTTAGAGTTAGAGTTAGAAGTGGATACCTCACTATCGGAGTCAGAGTTGATTTCTGCCATGCCACAGAACAGGGCGATTCTCTTTTCTCCTTCGTCAGAGGATGTATCTGACTGCCAGTTTTCTTGATTCACCATTAGTGACTTCTGAGCATAATATTCTGCTTTCTTTTTGTAGAAAGCAGCATCCCTCTGAGGGAAATTTGATTTGCTCCTGCATTTATTGGTGAAGTGGCCTGGTTTGCCACAATTGTAGCATCCTTGGCTCTGTGGAGCGTAGCCAACTTTGTCGTCTGACCTCTGTCGATCACTGCCTCTGTCATTTCTGTCATTCGACCTTTGTTGGTCGATATTTCTGCATTCATTTGCGTAGTGGCATGGCTTACCACATTTGTAACATTCTTGATTTTGTGGAGTGTTGCCAGTTTTGTCATCTGACCTCTGTCGGTCACCTCTGTCAGTTATGTCATTTGACCTCTGTCGGTCAGCCCCTCTGTCGTTTGATACTTCTTTTTCTCGATCATCTCTTCCATGGCGTTCATAACCAGACTTCTTCTGGTATCCTCTGCTGAATTCTCTAGTCAAGAGAGCTAATGATTTTGCTATCGAGGCTAGAGTTGTTTCCTCTTCTTCCACTATCTCCTCTTCTTCACTATCAACCATCATGACCTTCTTCCTTTTCTCCTTTTCCTCTGCAGCTTTTTCTTTCTTCAGTTTCTCTTTGGCCTCAGTAGTCGTACCAACCAGTGCAAGAGGTGCAATGATTTGAGCTTTTGTCTGTGCTATTTGAGGCTCTTGGGCTGCCAATGTTCCATAGAGGTCTGACAGAGTCCAGGAGTCTAAGTCCTGATTTGTTTGCAGAGACATAGACAATTGGAGCCATTCTTCGTTGAGGCTCTTCAGGAACATGACATTGTTTTCTTCAGAAGTTCTGTGGATTCCGAACTTCTTGCATTTGTTGATCAGAGAATTGAACCGATCGTAAGTTGATTGCAGAGTTTCTGTCGGCAGAGCTTTAAATGCATTGTATTCATTTATGAATTGAGCTCTGCGGTTCTTCTGAGTTTTGGCCCCCCTTCTAGTTGTTTTTCTAGTTCTTTCCATAGATCGTATGCAGATTCACACGCAACTAGGGATTGGAAAAGATCGTTGGGAATTGCCATAATCAGAAGTCTCTTTGTCTTCTGAGCAACTTCATGTTTTGCCCAATCTGGATCGGACCAGTTATCTTTGGTATTTGGTTTCTCGTGTTCAGGGATTTATGGTGTATCGTCTGTGGTAGGTACACGAGGAACTGTGTTCATGGGAACGAAAGGAGGATTTCGGAGATAGTAAACTAGTTCTTTGTCAGTACCCTCGAAGAAGTGAATCATTTGTATCTTCCATTGAGGGTACTCGTCTCTAAGTAGAGTTGGTGGTTTGGTTAAAGAACCAGTTGTGAAGAAGTTGTTTGTGTTTGTCATTTTGAGAGAGTGAAAGATATCCCGAAAATAGGATAAGAATGGCAGATTTTTTAATATGAAGTGGATGTTTTGGATAGAGTTTTTAGGCTTAAGAACTTTAAACAGTTGCACTAAGATGGAGTTTTAACCAAAGAAAACAGGTTCTATAAGTTTACCAAGGTTCGAATGGATCAAAAATGGCTGAAAAACAGAAGCTGTTTGAAAGATATGAAGAATAGGTTAAAAACAATCCAAGTTTCTACCAAGAATCATTGTTAGTGAGGATCACTTGATATTGAACATCAAGTTTCGCTCTGATACCAATTATTGGTTCTCGTTTTGCTTAACAATGATGATTCTTTCAGTTAGTTCAGATAAGATGTAATGCGGAAGCGTATTTAAAGAACTGAAAGATATTTATGAGGTAGAATAACACACAATATCAAATAAGCAATATGTAAATAACAGATAGATTTCTCAAAGATTTACTGTATTTGATATAAATAAGAACACCAAGAACACCGAAGGATTAACTAGAATTCTACTCTTAATGGTGTTTATGTGTTGTGCAAAGCTTTTCAACGTAATTCTTAAATATGCATTAAGACTTAATAGAAGAGCTCAACATGAGCCTTCTATTTATACTACTTTAAAGGGGACAATATTTTATACAATAAGGACCGAAGGTACCAGGATACAGTTGATGAACAGTTGTTGGAATGTACTAATACACTAGTCTGTTACTATTGATACAACGTGCATTAAATGCTCCGTATTCGGCTTTAGGCTGAAACCTATTAGAGTTTGACACGTGGAGTTGTCAGGTCACGCCTTGTCAGAATGATCTTCAGAACCTTCGAATGGTAGATATTGTAAGAAGCACGTTTGTCCTTGTTTAGATCTTTTGCGTAGATCTTCTTTTTACCACAGAGGCTCTGTCAAGTATGACAGAAGCTCTGTGGCCTTGTCCGCTTAGAAGAGTGTTCTGTTGCTTCTTCACTTCGGTCTTCTTGGATAACCCGGCAGAGCCTTTGTCGAAGACTTCTGTCTTCTTGGTTACTCGTCTACTCAGCAGATCCTCTGTCGAAGATTTCTATACTTAGCCTATTTTTCAATACTTCTATTAACAGAAAGATTGGAGCTAACAACTTCTGTTGTCGAATCCAAATTCTTTAAGCTCGTGATAGAATCTGATACAGAGGGTTCTGAAGTTGATTGTTGAGTCGATGACCTCTATCAGTTTATTTGCAAGAGCTTGATTCATGAGCTCCGTTCCTCTGTGCTCTATGAGGATAGCTCTAAGCTCTGTCAAAGTACTTGTTGCATACTTTTGACAGTCCATCTCTACGAACAGTATTGACTTCCCAGCAGAATCTTGATATACTAACCCAGCTCTTGGAGATGTAATGATCGAGTTTGGTATGGCAGAGGATGGGCAGTCATCTTCCAGTGGGTTTAGACTTAGGTTTCTTACTCCAAGATCTCGTCCTAATTGGAAGTCGACAAGGCTGTATAGAAGAAGTTTTTCACGCATGGCTTTCCTTATTACCCTGTATGCCCTTCGATTTGCATCTGTTGTGTAGTTCTCTTTCGTCCAGATGAGAAGTTCGGGTAGGTCGTAGGGATTTAGATTTCTCAGATCAGCATCTGAGAATTGGTTCACGGTTCTGTCCTCCCTTTTGACCTTATATATGTTGTAGGAAACCTTAGGTGCGGTTCTGGTTTGAGAAAACTTACAGTATATGACCTTGTCGATGTTGGAGATTGAGAAGACTTGGTGTTTTGGCTTGGGTGTTGTTCTTGTGAAGATATTTTCGAGGTTAGCATGAAAGTCTGGATCTTGAATGGATGGTGGCAGAGGATCTCTGGCAGTTCTGTTGTACAGATATCTGTACACAACCTCTTCCATCTGTCGTGGAGGTGCACCGGGTGGAGGCATGGGCCTGCGCAGAGCATCCATTTGTTTCTTAGTTTCGGCCACTCGATCCTCTGTGAGTGTTTCCTTTGGATCCAGAACAGGTATATTTGACAGAGGGGTAGCACCGAAAGCCCAGTCTTCTTCTTCTGCCTTTGGTGTCACATAGGCGTCGAAGGAGCTTTTCATCAATTTCTCTGCTGGTTGATGCTTTGGCTTCTTCTTCTTGGGTTCCTCTGTCATTATCCCCATGCCTTTGTCTTTTGCCTTCGGCTGTAGATCTTTTTGTAGAGATGGGGTTGCCTCTATGGGTTTTGTCTTTTGGGGTTCTGAGGGCTTTGAAGGAGGTACTTCTGAAGTTTCGGGGGTTGCCTCTGATTGTTGTCACTTGTATTTCTGAGGACTTGGTTGGTGAGATTGGTTTTTTCAGAGGGTTGGTTGGTGAGGCTTCTACGGATTTGCTCAGATATTTTCTATGTTTGCGAGAAATCGACTTGGTTCTGATTTTGGGTGTGGGTAATGGAGATTTTGTCTTCTCGGCTTCTGGTGTTGGAGATGGAAGTTTGGGTTCTTCAGGTATTGTTGGTGTTGGTGAAGTTGGTTTGTCTTCTTCGGAGGATGTCAAGATTTGAAATTGTTTTCGGGTTGGCACATCTTCTTCGAATACAGAGGTTGTTTCCACAGAGGTGGGTGTTGCCTCTGTGGACTTCTGTTGTTGATATTGATTGGTTTCAGGTACTTGGGTTGTAATTGGGGTTTCTTCAGGGGTTATTTCCACAGAGGTGGTTGTTGCCTCTGTAGTCTGTTGTTGATTTATTCTTGGGTTTGAGTTGGGGGAACTTGGTTTAGGGGTTATGCGGATACCAGTGGAGCTGGTAGACCTTTGCTTGCAGCTTTCTCCCTGTGTTTCTCCCCTCAGGATGATCTGATGAATCATCAGAGTCATCCTGACCCTTATCTTTCGTACCCTCTGCCCTGCATGAAGCTTCTGGCTTTTTGGGCGGTACGACACCTGCAGCTATCATCTTTGCGCACAAGTCATCACAGAGGCCAAAAAGATTTGCGAGCTCTGCCTCTGTGTTGAAGCGCATTCTGCCGATGCTCTTCTGAAAGTCTTTAACATTGGTGTGATTGGCGATTGTTAAGGCTTTGATGAAGTCTGTCATCTGATCGAGAATCCCCTGGCCGAGCTCTGTAAGCTGTGCTCTTGTCATATAGTCAGAAGGCTTTATGGCCAGAGTTGCTTCTGTAGTATGCTCTTGTACTTGCTCGAGGGCCTTCTTTAAATCTTTAGGAGTAAGGCCCGGAGATGTTGGGGATTGCTCTTTCTTCAGCTTTTCAATCAATTCATTGACAGAGCTTTGGAAGGCAGAGGATGTGGCTTTCTTGAACTTAGCAGCAACAGAGGTGGCAGAGGTTGTCGCAGCTGTTCTCATCTGGGCTAGAGCATTTTGCACCTCTGTGGACAGGTTGTCCATTTTGGTGTTCATATCGGTAAAGCCCTTCGTGGTAACATCTGCAAAAGAATCAAAAGAGCTTTTCAACTCTTTCAATGTATTGTCCACAGAGGTGACAAGGGTTTGGAACTCATCCCTTGATACATGTGGACTTGGTGTAACCTCTGGGGGAACACATTCGTCCCCAAAGTGAGTCCTTGTTCCTTGGACACCTTCTTTCACCCTTGTTTGTACGTTGGGGGCGGAAGGATTTCATTCTGATCCTTGAGTAGAGGTTTTTGAGGCCTCATTCTCTACAAAAGTTCTGATAAGGACATTGTCTTGATCCACTCCAGAGGTGGGTACAAGAGTATCCTTATGTTGACTCGGAGACTTGTCTAGAGTCTCTCCGTCTTTGTGCATTCTAAGCTCCTCTGAAGAGCCTTTTGGATCTATGTGTGTGCGTGTGGCAGAGGAAACAAATTCCTCTGTAAGAGTGTCAGATGTGATCCGGGGTGAGGAATCACGAACTAAAGGCAAGTCCTTTGGAGAGGACTCCCTTGGAATGGTTTCCCCAGCTATTAGTGGCACAAAGGTGGAAGGAATTTCCTCTGCCCGGTCAGTTTGGGGTGGGTTCGAGCTGTGCTGATCTTGTTCAATATTATCTTCTGCCACTAGACTGGCGGTAATAGAAGTGTGGGTTGCACTGGGAGTTGGTTGGGGTTGTGTGCATCTACTATTCTAGGCATCTGTTCTGGATTCTTGCTCTGTTGGGCATCCTATCACTACTTCATCATCTATTGTCTCAGCCTCTCTCTCTTTTCTATAGCTTACGGCACCTACCTCTGTTGCGGCTTGTACTATAGTGAGGGTAGAAACGGATAGAATTCCGTGGTAAAAGTGAATTCAATAAACATTTAGGGTCCGCACTCGAGTTTTACAGTTGGGGAAACGTTTCAGAAGGATCGTGTGGCACGCACGTCCAATGAAAATCTGCCACGTCAGATGTGTCAGAGCACGATTAGACGTTGTGTGCGGCACATTAATACTAGGCGCGTGGGCAATCCTTCTGTTTGGGGTCTGTCACTCGCAGTAAATGTCTTGATTTTACAGAATTGATACTGTTAGCTCCAAGTATCTGTAAAATGAAAGTATTGAAAATAAAACCAAGTCAGAAGACTTACAGAGATAAAGCAGAAGACTTAGAAGACCAACAAAGAAGACCATTAGAACTCAACAGAGTTCTGGTGGAACCAACGGAGCTCAACAGAGCTCTGGCAGAAGATCAACAGAAGAACTGTTCATACCCGAAGACCAACAGAGTTCTGTCATAACACGCTCTGTTGAAGTGAAGACCTCTATTATGCCTAAGTCTCGTAGAAATCCGAAGTGTCAGATACGTGTCCACACCTTTCCACGTATGCCCTAAAGATTGGAGACACACTTTCCACATGTCATTCCAGGGTACGATAGTACACTGTCTACACTTTATGAGGCTATATATAGCGAGGTAGTGGAACAAACAATTGTAAGCTTTTGGAAGAATAGTTTTCCACAATTGTAAAAGCACACACTGTCATATCCTCATAGCACTACCCCGTACGATATTGTCTCTGTGATTTCTTGATACACCATTGATCTTGTTCTTGGTGTTATCTTTATCAATATACGAGCAGCGTTTCTTATTTGATCTTGTTATCATATTCCTGTTCTATATTTGATATCACAGTTTACATATCGTCTCATACAATCACTCACTTTAATGGCTTTATATTTAAATGCTTCCGCTGTCTATTTAACTACCATTATCGTGATACGACGTGAATCTGGGAACCAACAGATACAAAGAGTCAAGTGTCAGAATCAACAGAGGCTCTGTAGTGGAGTGAGCTCTGTGATCTGAAACGTGTCTTTTTTTGTCTCCTCTTAGCTTGCACCTTTACCAAAAAATGTTTGAAAATTCATTGGAGAGGATCGATAGAGTCTTTAGCACAAAATTTTCATCCACAGAGGCTTTGGGGCTCTATCAAAGCCAGCAGAGGCTATATGAGTGAAAACTTCTAATAACTAAAGATTCATAAAAGTTTTTTTGATCATCCAAGTTTTTCACTGTCTTAAGCACTGTTTTTAGGACATATTTGAAATTTGGAGTCCGGAAAAACTGTTTTGGAAAAAGGTTTTGTGCGAGACATTCTCCTTTTGACTAATCTTTGCTCGGTCAACATAAGTTCTTTGATGGATAAAACTCTGTGACTAGAAACCTTCTTTCAGTATCTCAGTGCTTGTAGTGTACGAAAGAATCTTTGAAAGACATTGAAGTTGATCAGAAGAGTTTCCGTATGAATTTTGCAGTCATAGAGATTCTGACTTACAGAGGCTCTGCGGGGCTCAGCAGAGGCTCTATGGCCTTAAATTTCTAATATCGGAGAGCTCAAAAATCTTTTTGATCATTAAATGTTTGGAATGTCTTAATCAGAGTTTCTAGGACATATATGGAAATTTGGGTCCTAGAGAAACTGTTTTCAAAGATAGTTTGTACGAGATACTCACCTTTTGGTTCTCCTTTGCTCGGCATAAACCTTTACTTCTGTGGATTTGGCTGACCACTACTCTTCTTTGGCTCCCCCTTGAATTAGCAACTTCTGTAGTCTAATTCAAGGTCTCCTTCTGCTCCCCCTTGACCTATGCTTGGATCAAAATAGATAAGCAATGCATAGAGCATAGGTCAAACTCACCAGAGGTTCTGTGGACATTGTCAGAAGATCTGAGTGATCCCACAGAAGCTCTGTCGGGTATATAACTTTTGGTGATTCAAGAATTTACATGCAGAAGTATTCAAATATATATACATATTTACAGAGGATCAAGTCTTACTTACAGAGGTTTTCAACTCATGTTTATCATACCCAACTGACTTACCAAGAAGAGAAATCTTTTCTCATCGAGTGCTTTGGTAAATAAGTCTGCAAGCTGATATTCAGTGCTCACGAAGTACATCTCAATTGTTCCATGTTCAACATGATGCTTCAGAAAGTGGTAACGGATATCGATATGCTTTGTTTTTTAGTGTTGTACTGGATTGGCAGAGATGGCTGTGGCGCTTTTTGAGTCACAGAGGATGGGTAACTTGTAGATAATGTGACCTTAGTCCTTTAGCTGAGTTTTCATCCATAGAACTTGGGAGCAACAGCTAGCAGCAGCAACATACTCAGCTTTTGCTGTAGATGTCGACACACAGTTCTGCTTCTTTGAAGTCCAGCTTACTAGTTTACCACCTAGGAATTGACAACTCCTAGAGGTTCTCTTTCGGTCTAGCTTGCATCCTCCATAATCTGAATCTGTGTATGCCTTGAGATCAAAGCCAGAGTTCTTCGGATACCAGAGCCCAAGATTTTTGGTCCATTTAAGGTATATGAAGATCCTCTTTACAGCAATAAGGTGGGATTCCTTTGGGTTAGCTTGGTATCGTGCACAGAAGCATGTGGCATACATTATATCAGGTCTACTTGCAGTTAGGTATAAAAGTGACCCAATCATACCTCTGTAGAGCTTGCACTCTACAGATTTGCCATTTGGATCTGAGTATAACTTATTTCCAGTGGCCATTGGGGTCTTCATTACAGAGGCATCAGAGAGACTAAATTTTGAAAGAATGTCAGAGACATATTTAGCTTGATTTATAAAAATTCCCTCTGATGTTTGTTTTACTTTGAGTCCGAGGAAGAAGGTTAATTCTCCCATCATACTCATTTCAAACTCACTCTGCATGAGTTTTTCAAAATCTTTGCACTGTTGTGCATTGGTAGACCCGAAGATAATGTCATCCACATAGATCTGTACAAGTAGAATCTCATCACCTTTTCTTTTGTAAAACAAAGTAGTATCTGTCGTACCTCTGTCGAAATCATTATCGAGAATAAAGGTTGAAAGTCTTTCGTACCATGCTCTTGGAGCCTGTTTCAGTCCATACAGAGCTTTGTCGAGATAATAGACATATTTTGGGTACTTGGAACTTTCAAACCCTGGTGATTGCTGGACGTATACTTCTTCTTGGATTTCTCCATTTAGAAAGGCAGATTTTACATCCATCTGAAAGACTTTAAAACCTCTGTGGGCTGCGAAGGCTAAGAAGATTCTTATAGCTTCGAGCCGTGCGACAGGGGCAAAAGTTTCATCGTAATCAATGCCTTCTTCTTGGAGATATCCCTTGGCCACCAATCTCGCTTTGTTTCTAATGACCACCCCATCCTCGTCCTTCTTGTTTCTGAAGACCCATTTTGTCCCTATTGCTTGTTTTCCTCGTGGCAGAGGTATTAGGGTCCATACCTTGTTTCTCTCAAACTGTAGAAGCTCTTCTTGCATAGCATCTACCCAGTTTGGATCATCTAGGGCTTCAGAGATTCTTTTTGGCTCGATCACACTGATGAAATTTGTAAAGAAACAAAAATTAGCAGTGGCTGATCTTGTCTTGACCTTTTCAGAAGGGTCGCCGATTATAAGGCTTGGAGGATGGCTTTTCGTCCACTGTGTTGTTCTTGGAAGATGGTCATTTGAGTCATCTAGTTGAACTTCTGTAGGTGCACCCTGTAGTTCTGGTACACCTTCTGTAGTAGATGGTACTTCAGAGCTCGAAGTTGGTTCTTCAGCTTGTGGGATTATTGGAATGATAGTTGGAATCTCTTCTGAGGAAGTTGAGACTGAATCCTCATTTTCCTCTGTTATCGGCTCCTCTGTTGTAGTTGGTGTTTCTAGTGCCTCTGTGGTAGAATATTTGCTTATGTCATCTTCTGTTGGCTCCCCCTCAACACGTGCTTCTGCATGATTCACAGAAGAGGATGAAGTATTCAATGGACCAGTTAGAGATATATCTGACTCAGTCTGGTTGACAGAAGATGTTTCTCTAGAGGCTCAGACAGCTCCAGCAGAGGGATCAGTATCGTCGTTGAACATCTCTTCAAATAGCAGATTTAGGTCTGCTTCTCTTGTTTTTGAGATGCCGGAGGATTCCTTCTTTAGACCGAGTTCTGAACTGACTTGTTTAGAAGTCTTTTGAAAGGAATCGTCAAAAGATACATTGATGCTTTCCACAATGGTTCGTGACTGCATAAGGTAAATTTTGTAAGCTTTAGAGGTGGCAGAGTGCCCAATGAACTTGCCTTCATCTGCTTTTATCTCAAACTTTCCGCTTGCTTCTCTATCATTTAAGACAAAACACTTGCATCCAAAAACATGGAAGAACTTGATGTTTGGTCGCCTTTTATTGATCAAATGATATGGTGTCTTGATGTGCCTCTTTACTATGGTTGATCGATTTTGGGTGTAGCAAGCGGTTGATACTGCTTCTGCCCAAAAAGACATTGGTAATCCAGATGTTGTCAGCATAGTTCTTGCAGCCTCTACAAGCGTGCGGTTCTTTCGTTCAACCACGCCATTCTGTTCTGGGGTGCGTGCAACAGAGAAGTTCTGTGACATGCCTTCTTCTGTAAGATAGGCTTCAATGACAGAGTTTTTGAATTCTGTGCCGTTGTCGCTTCTTAGTTTCTGAATCCTGCACTCATACAGAACTTGGATTCTTTTCATTAAATTTATCAGAATGTTTGGAACATCTGATTTCTTTCTGACAAATTCAACCCATGTAAATCTTGAATATTCATCGATCAAAACAAGTATATATTTCTTGCCACCTAGGCTTTGTGTAGCGATTGGACCGCAGAGGTCAACATGAAGCATGTCCAGAGGCCTAGGGCAAGATACATCAGTCTTGCCTTTACGGGAAGCTCTTTTGAGTTTTCCCATTTCGCAAGCAGAGCACAAATGATCTTTATTAAATTTAACATTTGGCAAACCTTTGACTAGATCAAGTTTAACAAGCTTATCTAGAGTATGAAAGTTTAGGTGGCAGAACCTGTTATGCCCTAACCAGGCTTCTTTGCTTTTACTGGCAACAAGGCAGAGCTTGTTTTCCTTGTTCTTGGCACAGAAGTTCATGAGGTAAAGATCGCCTCTTCGTTCGGCTCGCAGAAGTTCGACTCCTGTGTCCTCACCTTGTAGAGAGCAAAAGTTTCTTTTGAACATTACATCGAAACCCGTATCGCAGAGTTGGCTAACACTGAGAAGATTGTGCTTAAGGCCATCCACATATGCATCTTTGCATACGGTTATGTTTTCCTTCTTGATGACTCCGTAGCCTTTTATATACCCCTTCTTGTTGTCACCAAAGGTCACAGATCCTCCATCGAGTTTATCTTTGTAGGAGGATAGTAGACCTCTGTCGCCAGTCATGTGCCGCGAGCATCCGAAGTCAAGATACCAGATTGGCACATACTGCTTCTGCAAGACAATCAGAGAGTTTTAGGTAACCATATCCAAATGGGTCCAGCTTTGTTAGGGATCTTCAAGTTTGCCTTAGCATTCTTGGGTTTGGTTTTAGCTTCTTTTGAAGAACCATTTTGTTTCTTCTTACCCATGAATTTAGTATTCTTTTTGGGTGCAGAGAGGAAATAGTGTGGACTTGAGAAGTGTTGGCTTAATTGATGCATGAGATCAAAGCAATGACAATAATGAATGTGCGAATACATTTGCTTGAACTTTTCATCGAAAACATTAAATGGGCGCACAGAGGCATTACATTCTATCCTAACATTTGACTTCCTATTACAAGAAGGCCTATGTAGGCTAGATTGTTGTTTGCAAAATCCTTGGTTGAGAGTAGCCTTCTATGAACCCCTTCTGTGGTGAACTTCTGCAGCTTTTACTGTCACGGAAGAAAAAGATTTGTTATTTTCAGCCCATTTACCCTTCTGTTGCCATGTTAGTTTTTCTTCAATAGGCCTTAAGGGTTTTGAAGTCTTTGAACTTGTTGGATTTTGAGATGACGTTTTCTTTTGCTGTTTTCGTTTCTCAAGCTGAAGAGATGTTTTGGCTTGTATACACATGTCTAAAAAAATCTGGACAGATAGGAGCTCTTGTGATTTTCTCCTTGGGAGGAATAGTTCTGTTAAGAACTCCAGAGGGTAGTTTAAAACCTCTGAGTCACAAGGTACTATCTCTGACTTAGAGTCAGTCTCAGATTCGTCAGAGGATGAATCGTCCTCATATGTAGAGGTTGAGTCACTTAGTTCTCTTTCGACAGAGGCTGGATTTTCAGAGAAAGTGCCATACTCTCTTTCATCCCTTTCTTTGAGATTATTTTCCAAGTCAACAGAAGTATCTATTAAGGTTTCATCAGAGAGATTTTGATCGATAGAGGGTGTACATAAGTTTTCGTAAAAGTTATTTTTACCGATTTCCATCAACTCCTTTTTAGAGAAATCTTTGAGTTCTTCTTCTGAAACGTTAGGCTTGAACTCAGGTGCCTCTGCCGATAATTTCTTTTCAGAGTTTATCATGCAGACAAAGGCAACCTGTGTTTGAGTCTCGGGGTCACCAAACTTGAAGTTACCTATCTGATCTCGAGTTTTCAGATATTTCTTAGGTTTGGATTCTCTTTTGACAGAGATTGAAGGTGACAAATCTGTGTTTTCAAACCACACATTTATCATCTTCAGAGGTTTCCTCTGGTGACGTTCCCAGAGACTTTTCGCCTTTTGCTCACAAAGAGTAAGTTTGGAAATCCAGGTTTTCTTGTACTTCCAATATGAAATAGAGAGGGCAGAGACTTGTTTCTTTTGTTTCCGGTGTATGGATCTATATCACAGAAGCCAATTCCCCGTCTCCCTATTTGTGCATCTTGATATTTCTTAATTAAAAGATCTCTTCTGAGTAAATCTTGACAGAGGACTTCTCTTTCCTTTTGAAAATAATTTTTAAGAGCTAGGATATTCATTCTGTCGCTCTCAACGTCCATAAGTTCTTTAGATTTTGCTTTTAAGGCTGAGTTAAGTTCATAAATCTTTTCTTTCAAAGGATTTAGGTGTTTGTTCCAGTTTGTTTCAATTTATTCCTTTTCTTGAAAGATTTTAGCCTTTTCTTGAGAGAAGGTAAGCTTCTTCTGAACACCGTCGCAGGTCTTTTTAAGTTCTGTGTATTCAATGTTCAGTTTAAGCAAATCAGCTTCTGCTTGGTTAGAGTAAGAGTCAGAAGTGGATACCTCACTATCGGAGTCGGAGCTGACCTCTGCCATGCCACAGAACAGGGCGTTCTTCTTTTCTCCTTCGTCAGAGGATGTATCTGACTGCCAGTTTTCTTGATTCACCATAAGTGACTTCTAAGCATAATATTCTGCTTTCTTTTTGTAGAAAGCAGAATCCCTCTGAGGGCGGGTTGATTTGCTCCTGCATTCATTGGCATAGTGGCCTGGCTTACCACAATTGTAACATCCTTAGTTATGTGGAGCGTTGCCAGCTTTGTCGTCTGACCTCTGTTGGTAACCACCTCTGTCATTCCTGTCATTCGACCTCTGTTGGTCGACACCTCTGTCGTTCTTGTCATTCGACCCTTCTCTTCCGTAGCGTTCATTACCAGACTTCTTCTGATATCCTCTGCTGAATTCCCTTGTTAAAAGAGCTAACGATTTAGCTATAGAGGCCATAGTTGCCTCCTCTTCACAATCAACGATCAATATCTTCTTCTTCTCCTTCTTTTCTTCCACAACTTTCTCCTTCTTTGGCTTTTCTTTAGCTTCTATAGCCTTACCAACCAGCGCAAGAGGTGCACTGATTTGAGCTTTTGCTTGTGCAATCTGAGGCTCTTGGGCTGCCAACGTTCCATAGAGATCTGACAGAGTCCAGGAGTCTAAGTCCTGATTTGTTTGCAGAGACATAGACAATTGGAGCCATTCTTCATTGAGACTCTTTAGGAACATGACATTGTTCTCCTAAGAAGTTCTGTGGATTCCGAACTTCTTGCACTTGTTGATTAGAGAGTTGAACCGATCATATGTTGACTGTAGAGATTCTGTCGACATAACTTTGAATGCGTAGTACTCGTTGATGCATTGGGCTCTGCGGTTCTTCTGAGTTTTGGCCCCACCCTCCAGTTGTTTTTCCAGTTCCTTCCACAGATCGTATGCAGATTCACACGCATCTAGGGATTGGAATAGGTCATTTGGGATGACCATAATCAGAAGTCTCTTAGTCGTCTGAGCAATTTCATATTTTGACCAATCAGGGTCTGACCAGTTGTCCTTGGTCTTTGGTTTCTCGTGCTCAGGGATTTTTGGAGTGTCATCTGTGGCAGGTACACGGGGTACTGTGATCATTGGTACGAAAGGAGGGTTGTTGATATAGTAGACGAGTTCTTTGTCAGTACCCTCGAAGAAGTGAATCCTTCGTATCTTCCACTGAGGGTACTCATCTCTGAGTAGCGTGGGTGGCTTAGTTAAAGAACCAGCGGTGAAGAAGTTGTTTGTGTTTGTCATTTTGAAAGAGGTTGTGAAATCCAAAAAATAGGGTATGAACAGTAAACTTTCAGAAGATGAAGTATATGTTTCGAATGGTGTTTATAAACTTTGAGCAATGCACTAAAATGGAGATTTAACCGAAGTAACAGACTGTAAGTTTACGAAAGTCGAACAGGTCGAGAATGGCAGAAAAACATAGGCTGTTTTGAAATAAGTGAAGAACAGGTTAAAATAACTCCAGGTTTCTACCAAAAATCATTGCAAGAGAGGATCACTTGATATAGAAAATCAAGGATGGCTCTGATACCAATTGTTGGTTCCTGTTTTGCTTAACAATGATGATTCTATATAATAATTCAAACAAGATATAATGCGGAAGCGTTTTTTAATGAACTAAAAGATATAATAAGGTAGAATAACACAAAATATCAAATACGTGAAGCGTAAATAACATAAGTTCTAACTCAATAACCCACTTGATAAACCAAGATCTATTAAGATTAGAGAGAGAATCTAGAGAGAGAAATATGCCATCTGTTACTCTCAAAATATGAACTGTTGTTTACAAAAGCTAACACAAGGGTTTATATACCCTTGACTAAAGAAAGTCAAACTAGACTTATTACAAGCTTAAAATAGATAAGCCTTGATTACAACACTAAAAGTAGCATTAACAATCTCCCCCTTTGTAATCAAGGGCGCTCGAATCTTCTGTGTTGACGATTCTTGCCAATTAAGATCTCCAAGCGTCTTAGTGTTTTCCAGAAGTTCAGCCTTGTGTCGATTGTCTCTATTGCTCTCCTCAAGAGCCTGATCTCAGCATTATCAACCTGGTAAAGACTTCTCCTTGTTTCCAATAACTTCTTCATAGCATCCTTCAGTCTGTGATCTAGCTGAAATCGGATGATCTTCAAAGTTCCATCAGAATATTTACCAATTTCATCAAATTTGAGGAAGCGTCTGACACCTGACTGATCTCTATACACAATCCCATAAGGGTCTTCTACAATAGAAAATAGTGGATAGCTGTCAATGTTCGGCAATTCTCTATCCGGTCTTCTCAAATTGACTACAGGCTGGAAGCTCTCAACAGCAAGCTGGAAGTCAAAGCATCGATAAAATCTAACTTGTCTTTGTAAGAAACGCTTGACTGCTTCCAAAGCCCTGAGGATATCATTAGTACGAATAGGCATATCTCGAAATTGATGATAAATTACCTCAAAGTCATCGATAGAAAGTTCATTGAAGTCTGATTCAGTAAACCGATAAGTCTGACAATCCTGACGTTCCACATAGAATACCGGATACCAAATTCTGACAAAACTGGCTATTTCCACCTTAAGTACCCTTACAATGTCGTGCTTAGAAAATACCAGATATCTTCCTTGTCGTAGACATTTAATAAACATCAGGTACTCATATTGATACCAAGCAGGTTCTTTTTCAATCCCCGGAATAGCATTGATATTCACTCTTCTTCTTTTCTTGACATAGAAATTTCGTTCAGTGTCTTCAAGAAAAGCGGATCTCATTCTGGTAACCTGGTATCTTGCTTCAAGCCTCTCCATTCTTTGCTGTCTATCCAATGCTGGACCTGGTTGTAAAATGCTAGATGAGATATTCAGAGTTGGATCAGGAACCTCTGAGTTAGCTCTGGACGACTCACCCTGAACAAACGTACTTTCAGTAGAAGTGGTGGCCGAAGCTGGAACAACAGGAACAACCGGAGGACTTTGTTGGACTGGAACTTCTGGTTCTTGAACTGGGGAATGTGATAATGGAGATTGATGACCAATATCTTCATTGTCTGATAAACCTCCATAAAGCATGTTGACAACCTCAATATCTTTCTCATCTACTTCAACTTCAACTTCTGTATCAGGGATAACTACAATATCATCTTGATCTTCTTCTTTAATCTACCAGAACTTATCAAACTTTCTTTGAACATCATCATCTGAATCAATCTCAACATAGTTAGAAAAGAAGTTACGCATATCTTCAAATTCTTCAGACTCATGCACATTGGAAGTCTCCGGACATCCAGTTGAAACAGGTGCAGAATATGGGTCAACATAAACAACTAGTTGCAGATTGTTCGCATTCCCGGGCTCAACATAGTTAATCTCCGAAGCCATAGCCGTCAAATCAACTTCTTTCAACAACTCATCAACTAAGTTTTCCGGATCAGCTTCTTCATCTCTTTCTTCATTTGTTCTTCCCTCATTTGCCCTTTCTTCATTGACATTTTCAGTAGGTTCTTCATTCACACTTTCTTCAAATCTTCGTCTCTTAGAATTTTCCCCCTCATGACCTTGATGACCCGGATCATCTTGGTCATGTCTACGCTTAAGAGACGAACCAGTAGCAAAGTTGCAAGTTTCTTCATGTCTAGCCACTCTTTCAGAAAGCATAGAAAGAGCATCTGTCATCAACTTTAAACCTTGCTGAATTTCAGAAAAACTATTACGAACTTCAGTCCTGAAAGAATGATACGCATCCACCAATGACGATGCTCGAGGATCAGGAACTGGTGCCGGAGTATGAGTAGAAGGCAGAGGCGGAGTTGGTTGAAAATTTTGAAGCAGAGAAATAAGATCTTTATCCTGATGCTCCGGAGGAGACATAGATAGTAATCGCGCGTAGAGCATATCAGAAAGTTCTGAAACCGGAATATCCTGAATACCGTGTTGCAATGAAGGTGGAGCTTGAACTGAAGGCTGAATTGGTGGTTGAGTTGGCGGTTGAGAAACTGGTCGACTTGAAGGCTCCCGAATAATAACACCCGTCGGTCGTCTAAATGGAATATCAACTGGAATCTTAGGAATATCTGTTATTTTCCCTTTACCCTTCAGCATCGCCTTCATTTTGAGTAACTGCTCATTCTTTTCGGCATCCATTCGGTCATTCATTGTCTTCAATAGCTCATCAAGTGACATTGAATCCGACATTCTGAGTGATTCAGATGTAACGACTGTAGAAGGAACTGTCGTAGTTGCTTCTAGAACTGTTACACCAGAAGAAATCAAAGGAGCTGAAACCTGAGTATCTACATTCCTAGTAGATGGCCTGGCAAAACGAAGATCAAGTTCATCTACTTCAATATTTGCCACATTCATGTTTATCGGAACGGTATCCGAAGTGTCAACCGTATTACTTTCCGACAACAATCTTTTAGAAACATGTGTGACCTCCACTTCAGATTCTCTTAAGACAGATTCTCCAAAATTCATATTAGCATCATTTCCACCATTATCATCATCATCATCATTATCTGTATCATCCACTCCGTCACCACCATCATCACTTTCAGAACTACTTAAGTCAGCATCATCTTTACCTTGTGCTTGTTGTTCTTCTTGTTCAGTCTCTTCTTGAACATTCTGTTCTTGAATTTCTATTCCATGCTCTTCACAATAATCAATTACCGCTTCATCTTCTGGATCTGCATAATTCTGAATCAGCTCTGGAGGAATAGGCATAAAATCATCTTTACATCTTCATGTTGATGTAACCCATTTCATAATCAGGAGCTGGAACCCAGTTATGTCTTCTTGGAATGTCTTTATTACTCCTAAGCATGCTCCAGACAATAAGCTCTAAGAATCGAATAAATGGCACGAACTTGCGATCTTTGTTCGTACTTTTGGCATACACAAGCTCAGATAATTCAGTCCAGAAGATAAGAGCATAATCCACATGCAAATCATATATAATTGCATGGAAAAGTCGTAAGTAATGCAGACTTGAATTATCGGTACCAGAATGTTTGGATGTCAAACATCTGTTGATAACTGAGCTCAAAGCATACCATACTGGTGGAAGACGTGCCTTCTCAAATTGACTAACCATAGTCAAAGGACCAACATATCCCAGTGCTCGAATTCCAGCCAATATATCTTCTTCCGGTGGATAATCATCAAATTCTGTACGACCCGGTCTCGAATCAGCTTCTAGTAGACGAAGTAATAATCGAAGACGATGATAATCCAGAAAAGTCTCGAACTGATCGATCTGAATATCGAATCGAGGATGGGAAATATTATCAATCTTCCTGATTCTATGCCAGGCTTGTTGCAGATAAACCTCAGGAACTCCATGACGTCCCGAAAGTGCATAATTAATTGGACGACCTCGTAGAATAGCACGTATAATTGGATGAATTCTCACTCCGTCAAGATTGACAAAATAATTGTTTGGCTTGTAAGGAAAAACATATAATTTGAGTGGGAAAACATCTTCCGGAGAACTCCTTCTGGCAAACAAATCAGCTCCCGAAGAACGAGCTGATGGAAGAGGTTTATCTCGAGAAGCATGATCCGATGGTTGATTCTCATCTTCCTGAACTTGATGATCCTGATCATCATTTGAATCCATATATCCCCTAAGAAATATGCAAACAAAGTATAAAACATAAGCAAGAAACACTATGAAAGAAAATAGAAAACAAAAAAAAATTGTGATTAAAAAAAAATCCTAAGTCTAAAATGCGCTAAAGACAATGGCGCAAAGTATGAAATGCGCGAGCTGAAGAGGTGCAATTCTGAGATGGACAAAAAACAGAAGAAAATCGCCATAAGCACTAGCGCAAAATGAGAATTGCGCTACCAGCTGTGGCGCAAAGTGGGGATTGCGCTAAAGACAGAGGCGCAATTCTCACTTGAATCAGATTTCATAAAAACGCGACATTCATCAAGTCGAATCAAATTCAAAAATTGACAAACAAGAGATATACACAGGCATCGATTCATCATATAAGTACATTCTAAGCAAGAATCGATCCTAAACAAGCTTAACATAAACCCTAATTTCTTGAAAATCTAAAATCGAAGAACTGACAGAACAGTTCGCACTCAAAATGTAACTAATCTTCACAAATCGATTGAAATACATGTAACTATGAATGAAATCGATTAGGAAATGATGGAATAACAAGGAAGAAAGGTTCGAAATCATACCTGAATCGATGAACAGTACCCACAATCTCAGAAATTTGAAACGAAGGAGTCGAGAGAAATACCAGGGAGAAATCGCAAGTATAATGAAATGAAAGTCAAAAAATGCTCAAAACCCTTATAAACCCTATGAAAACCATCTTTTTTTTAAAAATCAAAAATACTGAATTTATGTGATTTGCGCCACCTAAGGTCGCGCAAATCTTGATTTGCGCCACTAAAGGTAGCGCAAATTAGACTTGAAAGTATTTTTGCATTTTTCAAAAAAAATTGAGTTTTCTCATTTTAGACTCCTTTGACTCCCCCTACACAAATGCATTAGATAACCTCAGATTAAAATAGCATTTGGAGAACTTTCCTGAAGAAAATATTAGAAACTCATACCTGCTCAATCTTTGTACTGACAGATACGTACCTTTCAGCAGAATGTGCTCCCCCTCAAATAGAGAACCTATGATATTTCTTCCCTTCAAAATAACAACTCATGAACTCTCTCCCCCTCAAAATTAGCTTAACTTTTGAAATCGCTCCCCCTCAAAATCAGCATAACTCCACACACCACAGTATGAAAAATTTCACGTAAAACATCAGTAATGGAAACTAAAATACATTAAATTATATAACATAACTACTAACTATAGAGTGTTTGAACACCGAACAAATAAAATTCAACTCAGTGAAAGTAGACATGTTTTTCAAACAAATGACATCAAATGCATGCTTTTGGATTCAGAAACAAGTCATGCTTGCATATTAAGTTACAATTTGTTCAGTTTCAACCTCTTATTAAATCTATTTGGTGTGCTAGCATGCGAAATATGATTTGCAACAATCAAATGTACTTCTGAAACCTATAAGAATACTTTGCTCTTACTCACACTATATGACTGAAATCAGAATTTCCACAAATTTATAAGTTTATCGCGACATTGTTATTTCCCCAAGATATAAGAGATGTGTGCTCTTTGGCATCTTTTTATCAAAAAGTTTATTAAGACTAAGATACACCGTAAACGTAACTTTCTATCTGGTTCGATAGCAGGATTTGGGTCAGCCAATCCCAGACCAGTTGGCCTTAGGGGCTAGGTGTCGAGCACCCCTTGGATCTTACTCTCCCAAACCAGAAAGGCTACATCGATATTTCCTAATCCCATCTGTACCAGTAGAACATGGCTTTCTATCTGGTTCTATAGCAGGATTTGGGTCAGCCAATCCCAAACCAGTTGATCTTAGGGGCTAGGTGTCGAGTACCCCTTGGGACTTAATCTCCCAAACCAGATAGGCCACAGGCACAAACTTTATTTAAAACATCAATCTTTGAAACAGTTTCATTCTCTTTTCCCTCGGAGTTATTTTCTTTTTCATTTTCAGATTTATCAGACTCATAATCAGTTTCAATATCAGAAGAGAAAAAGTTTTGGTTTTGATCAACATCCATTTTATCATCTTTAAAATCTGCTTGTACATTCCTTTTATCTTTATCAACAAAATCTTGTTTGACTTTTACATCTTCTTTAAAACTAGAATCCATACATATAGAGAATATGTTGCTTTCTAGCTCAGACAAGATGTTTTGATCTTCTAAAAATTCTAACTTAGATTCAAGATCAATGATTTTATTTTCAAGACTAATGATTTTAGCTTCTAATACTAAAGGAGGAATATATCTTTTAGTATCATACAATACTTTGGATTTATTCTCCTTATTAGTATTATTAGCATATATGTCAAAATAATCGTTTGATAAAGAATTTTTGTTGGAATTTTTAGACTTAGAAATGTACTTCGCATTTTCACGAGTATAAACAAATGGAAGTTGCATTTTAGTAGTAAGTTTCCCTTTCTCTTCTTCTAATTTTAAAACTTCCTCGTCATTTGTCCAATTAATCTTAAAATGAGGAGCATATCTAGCGAGATGTAAAAAATCGAATTCATATAAAGTAGGAACTTTCGTTTTAGCCTCTTCTAAAAAATGTGGATTTTCAAATCCAAGTCCCCATTTCTCCTTTATAGAAATATAACTCCTTGGTTTATTTAAGTAAACTGTTTGTTCAGTTTGACCTCTTAAATATAGTTTCTCTTCTAACTCTGTAATTTTCTCAGAAAACATATCTTTTACCTCGGTCATAGAGTTCAAAGATTCAAGACATGATTTGTTCATTTCTTCTAATTCTTCTATCTTCTTTTGAAATTTATCTTTTGTGTCTATCAAAATCGTCTTTTCATCTTGAATATTTATTTGAAGCTTTTTAATTGATTTCGATTTATCATGATTAATTTCTTTTTCAGAAAGAAGTTTTGAACGAAACATACGAATAGCATTTGTGACTATGTTCATCTGAGATAAAATAAAATCATAATCAAATTGAGAAGGTACCTCAGATTCGTCGCTTGCACTTTCTTGATCATCAGCCTCATCATCAGTTGCAACATCCCCGATGAAACACATATCAGCAGTTTCTTTATTCTGGGTTTCATCAACGGAGTAATCCAAAAAATATTCCTCTTCAACAAGCAAAATCGTTCCATTCTCCTTCTTCTCAGCCAAATCTAATTTCTTCTTGTAGTAAGATGAGTCACGAACCACTTTGACTTTACATTCTCTAGCCATATGTCCCATTTTCCCACATTTAAAACAAGTAACTACCTTCTTGTCATCTTCTTTCATTTTCTCCTCTTGTTTGGTAGCTACAAATTTTGGGACAAAGGGTTTCGTACCACCACTTTCTTGTTCTACTTTTCTAGAGCCCGAAGAAAATCTCAGATTGTTCGACCCCGATCTGTTGTGAGACTTCTTTTGATAGTGTTGAGTAAGAAGTATCATAGCTTGCTCTAACGCTTCACCATCATCTTCAACACTTCCATCAAACGCATTATCTATCAAACTTTTCTCGGCTAACTGACTTGCCAACAAAGCAATCGGGTCTATTGTCTTGACCTTGTTTTTCTTATCTAACTTGGCCTTCTTTTCTTTGACCATATCTTCATCAGTCATCAGAATCTCATAGAGCTCTTGAATCTGCATCGAAGAAATTCGCACATCATTCCGAAGCCTATGACATGATTTGCTCCATTCTGGTTGAAGTGCATTCAAAAACTTCAAATTTGCCTCTAACTCCGTCTTCGTGACTTTGATCTTATGAAGATCATTCATGACTGCCCAAAAACTGTCAAACACACTCTTCAAGGATTCATTCTCTTTCTCTTTAAACCCTTCAAAGTTGTTCATAAACCTTGTCTGTCTAAGTTGAGTGGCAACCGCCGATCCTAGCATTATTTTCTCAAGTTGTGACCACATCATAGTTGGATTGTTCTTAAAACAATCAATTCGATTGTAGATGTGGTTCGGGAGAGCTAGAATAAGAAAGGACTTTGCTTCTCTATCCCCTTGAAGTCTCAAATTCTCTTCAACTGTATAATCATCGACGTTTTTAAGAGCCCTTGATGCAGGAGCAGTAGCGGTTGCTGGAATCACCACATAAGGTTTTACAAAAGGACCTTCCGTAAGAGAACACATTATATTTGCTCCGTTATTTTGCGTCTCTATGAAGTTAATAAATCGGTCTTGCCAGTGAGAAAATTCGTTTTCATTGATAAGAACCGGAGGCCTTGTGTTTGACCCTAATGACATCATGATATCATTCTTGAACGAATTTTCTTGAAAAGCCATAATGAACACAGAATACAGCAGCTGAAACTCCGAAAAAAAATTGCTATGTCAGAAAGTCGCTAGAAACAGTGGCGCAATACTCGAAATGCGCCAATGACGGTGGCGCAAAATAGAAAATGCGCCAAAGAAGATGGCGCAATCTAGACTTTGGAAAATTTCGAATTCTGAAAAAAACTTCACTTAAGTTGGCGAAAAGTGTCAAATGCACTACATTAGGTGGCGCAAAGTGAACTTTTCGTGACAGTTGCTGGCGTGATTCTCACTTGTC
The DNA here is from genome assembly GCA_033807775.1 of Saussurea involucrata. NCBI lineage: Eukaryota > Viridiplantae > Streptophyta > Magnoliopsida > Asterales > Asteraceae > Saussurea > Saussurea involucrata. Next base: position 195,231,482 of record CM066314.1, read on the forward strand.
CAATAACCAAACTGAAGGCTGAAAAAGGATGACGCAAAGCACTATGATGCTGGCGCAAATCTGATGAATGTGGCGTAAAGTTCAGATCTGGCGCAAATTATGCCAAATCGATCAAAAACACACTGATTTGCAAAATCAGTGATTCTAGCTATTACACACTTGATCGAAAATGAAATCCTAACACAAAATACACAAGAACTTTGTTAGCTCCAAATATTCATAATATTAGAAGTATTGAAAAATAGGCCAGGTATAGAAGACTTCCACATAAGCTCTGCGGAGTGCCACAGAAGCTCTGCCGAAGTAAACAAGATCATTCAAGAAACACCAAGACCCAAGATAGATAGAAGACTACTCACAAAGGACCGAAGAAGGATCTACAGAAGAATGCTCATAAAGGACCTAGCCGCAGAACCTCTGTCACCCTTGACAGAGCCTCTGCGGTTCAGACTGAAGACTTGGAAGATATTTATAATATCTTGCCACTGTTACAGGAATATCTTACCACTGTTACAAAAATATCTTGCTACTGTTCCAGGGTCTGTTCATCAACTTGTATAATGCATGGTTCGACAAACAACACGTGTCAAACTCCGATAGGAATCCTTACAAGTTGATATTAGCGCATTTAATGCATGCAAGTTTCCAACTGTTCATGCCATCCCTTCTTTGATGTAGCAATAGTCCTTTTGTCTAGAATAGATCTTTTGTAGTAGTATAAAAGGAAGACTCATGTTGAGTTCTTCCTTACCAACTAATACACACACAACACTTAAAAACACTTTCACACAGTTAACGTCAAATATGTTCTTAGTGTTCTTAATCAAATACAGTAATCTTTAAGATATTCATCTGTTCTTCATATACTGTTTATTTGGTATTTTGTGTTGTTTCTATATAAACATATCTGTTAGTTCTTCAAATACGCTTCCACAACACATCTTATTTGAACTAATAGATTAGATAATCTTTGTTAATCAAATACGGGAACCAACAATTGGTATCATAGCAAAGCTTGGTTTTCTATATCAAGCGATCCTCGTTTAAACAAGATTATTGGTAGAAACGTGGTCTGAGTTTAACCTGTTATTCATTCCTTCAAAACAGATTCTATTGTTCAGCCATTTTCGATTTATTCGATATTTGGTAAATCTAGAGAAAGTGTTTCTTTAATTAAAACTCCATTAAAGTGCACTGTTGAGAGCTTCCAAACCCAGAAAATCTTTCCAGATAATTCTCTCGTACTTTTTCGTGTCATATCTTAATTCTGAAACTTTCTACTCTTAAAATGACAAACACACAAAATTTCTTCACATCTGGTTCATTAACCAAACCACCATCTCTTCTTCGAAATGAGTATCCTCAGTGGAAAATAAGAATGATCCATTTCTTTGAGGGTACTGATAAAGAGCTCGTACAATACCTTTATAATCATCCAAATGTCCCTATGTTAACAGTACCTCGTGTACCAGCTACAGCTGACACTCCTGAAATCCCTGAGCATCAAAAACCTAAAACCAGGGATGGATGGTCAGATCAAGATAAGGAAAAAGATGAACTCGCGCAGAAAACAAAAAGAATTCTGATCATGGCGATCCCCAACGACCTCTTCCAGTCCTTAGATGCATGTGAATCTGCGTGTGATCTTTGGAAAGAACTGGAGAAACAACTTGAAGGGGGAGCTAAAACTCAGAAAAACCGAAGGGCTCAATATATAAACGAATATTACGCTTTTAAAGCCCTGACAACTGAATCTCTGCAGACAACGTATGACAGGTTCAACTCTCTGATCAATAATTGCAAGAAGTTCGGCATCCACAGAACTTCTGAAGAGAATAACCTCATGTTTCTCAAAAGTCTGAACGAAGAATGGCTCCAGTTATCCATGTCTCTACAAACCAATCAAGATTTAGATTCCTGGACTCTTTCAGACCTCTATGGAACATTAGCTGGTCAAGAGCCTCAAATAGCACAAGCAAATACACTAACCATTGCACCTCTTGCTTTGGTTGGCAAATCTACAGAAGACACAGAGAGGCCGACGAAAGAAAGAGCGACAGAAGAAAAGAAGAAAGAGAAAAAGAAAAAGATGGTGGTAGTTGACAGCGAAGACGAAGAGATTATGGGAAAGGGAGAGATCACTCTGGCATCAATAGCTACATCCTTAGCTCTATTGACAAGAGAATTCAGACAAAACCAAAAGAGTTCTGGTAATGATAGATATGGCAGAGATAATAGAGAAAGCAGAGAAGATTGGAGTAGAAGGGATCAAGGAAAAAGAGAAGAATCAGTTGACCGACAGAGGTCAGACAACAGAAGTAACGACCAACAGAGGTCGAGTGAAAGATACAACAGAGGAAATGACCGACAGAGGTCAGATGACAAGGCAAGCTACACACCACAAGAATGCTACAAGTGTGGTAAGCCTGGTCATTATGCAAATGAATGCAGATCGGAAAAAGGTGGTGACCGACAGAAGTCCGACGATCGTGCTGGTAATACTTCCCAGAACCAAGGTTGCTACAACTGCGGGAAGCTAGGCCACTTTGCCAATGAATGCAGAAGCAGGCCAAATCGCCCACAGAAGGACTCAGCGTTTTACAAAAAGAAAGCTGAGTATTATGCTCAAAAGTCACTCATGGCGAACAAAGTGGTGAACAAGGAAGATTGGGAGTCAGATACAACCTCTGATGATGAATACACCAACAATGCCTTGTTCTGTGGCATGGCAGAAATCAGCTCCGACTCTGACACTTAGGTATCTACTTCAAACTCCAACTCTAGTACAACAGAAGTTGATTTACTTATAATTAAAACTAAAAATATTGAACTGAAAAAGACTTGTGATGATATTCAGAAAAATCTCACTTTTTTTGAAAGAGAAGCTAGACTTCTCACTGAAGAAAAAGCAAAAATTTTCAAAGAAAAGGAAGAACTAAAAGCACACTGGTACAAAAATCTATTTCCTTTAAAAGAAAGAATTTCTGAATTAAATACATCTTTAAAATCTAAAACAAAAGAACTTTCAGATTCTGAGAGCGACAAACTAAACATTTTAGCTCTTAAGGAATATTTTCAAAAGGAAAGAGAAGTCCTTTGGCAAGATCTACTTAGAAGAGATGTTTTAATTAAAAATTATCGTGATGCACAAAAGGTGTATGAAAAGATAAATACTCAAATAGGAAGGCGAGGTATTGGGTGCAGTGATATTAATCAAGGTACAGAAAACAAAAAGAATAGACCTCTGTCATCTCTATTTGCTGTAGGAAAAATCAACAAACCTAATTTTCCAAACTTAATCTCTGTAAGTAAGAGAGTAAAAGTCTCTGGGGAACCTCACTTAAGGAAACCCATGAAGATGATAAATGTGTGGTTTGAAAACACAGATTTATCACCTTCAACCTCTGTCAAAAGAGGATCCAAACCAAAGAGATATCTGAAAACTCAAGATCAGATAGGAATCTTCAAGTTTGGTAAACCAGAAACTCAAACTCAAGTTGCTTTTATCTGCACAATAGATTCTGAAAAGAAATTAACTGCAGAAGCACCTGAGTTCAAACCAATCTTTTCAGAAGAAAAACTGAGAAATATAATTGAAAAAGAAATAATGGAAATTGGGAAAATAGATATTTTGAAAAATCTTTGTACACCTTCTACAGATCAAAAACTCTCTGAAGAGATCATATCAGACACCTCTGTTGACTTAGAAAATAATTTTTCAGATGAAGAAAGCAAGTATGACACATGTTCGGAAAATCCAGCCTCTGTCGAAAGAAATATTGATGACTCAACCTCTGTATATGAGGACGATTCATCATCTGACGAATCAGAGACTGGCATAATAGAAAAGGTTCCTTGTGACTCAGAGTTTATTAAACAAACCTCTGAATTTCTTAACAGAACTCTTCCTCCAAAGGAGAAGATCACTGGAATTCCAATCTGTCCAAACTTTTTGGATATGTGCATACAAGCCAAAACATCTATTGAGCTTGAAAATTTCAAAAACCAGAAGTTAATGTCCACTCAAAATCCAAAAGATTCAAAGCTTTTAAAACCCTTAAAAATTAAAGAGAAGCCAACATGGCAACAAAAGGGTAAATGGCCAAAACCTAACAAATCTTTTTCATCTGTGACAGTGAAATCAACAGAAGTTCACCACAGAAGGGACTCACAGAAGGCTGCTACAAACAAAGATTTTTGCCAACAATCTAATCTACATAAATCTTCTTGTAATAGGAAGCCATATGCTAGAATAGAATGTAATGCCTCTGTGGCCCAGTTTAAAGCTTTCAATGAAAATTTCAAGCAAATCACTTCTGATGTTCTATACTGTCTTTGCTTTGATCTAATGTTCAAGTTGAATAATCATTTCTGTAGTTCAAATTGTTTTCTCTCTGCACCTAAATCAAATGTTAAAGAGAAACAAACTGATTCTTCGACAAAAGACAAAATGTATTTCAAGAATGCCAAGGCAATCTTGAAAAATTCTGACGAAACTGGACCCATATGGTTATGGGTACCTAAAACTCTGTGATTATCTTGCAGAAGCAGTATGTGCCAATATGGTATCTGGAATTCGGATGCTCAAGGCACATGACTGGCAACAGAGGTCTTCTATCCACATACCAAGAAAAACAAGATGGTGGATCAGTGACCTTTGGAGACAACAAAAAGGGGCATATTAAAGGCTATGGAGTCATAAAGAAATAAAATATCACCGTACACAAAGTTGCATATGTAGATGGCCTTAAACAAAACCTACTCAGTGTCAGCCAACTTTGTGATACGGGATTCGATGTACTGTTCAAGAGAACATTCTGCTCTCTACAAAGTGAAAACACCGAAATAGAACTTCTGCGAGCCGAAAGAAAAGGTGATCTGTATCTAATGAACTTCAATACCAAAACAAGGACAACATTTGTCTTGTTGCAAGCAGAAGTGAAGAAGTCTGGCTATGGCACAACAGGTTATGTCACTTAAACTTTCATACTCTAGATAAACTGGTAAAACTTGATCTGGTCAAAGGCTTACCTAATGTTAAATTTAATAAGGATCATTTATGCTCTGCATGTGAAATGGGAAAACTCAAACGAGCTTCCCACAGAGGAAAAACTGATGTGTCTTGTCCTAGACCTCTGTACATGCTTCACGTTGACCTTTGCGGTCCAATCGCTATACAGAGCCTAGGTGGCAATAAATATATACTTGTCTTAATTGATGAGTATTCACGATTTACATGGGTTGAATTTGTGAGAAAGAAATCAGATGTTCCATACATCCTGATTAATCTAATGAAAAGAATCCAAGTTCTTTATGAGTGCAGAATTCTGAAGTTACGAAGTGACAATGGCACGGAATTCAAAAACTCTGTCATTGAAGCCTATCTCACAGAAGAAGGAATATCCCAGAACTTCTCTGCTGCTCGCACCCCACAACAGAATGGCGTGGTCGAACGAAAGAACCGTACGCTCGTGGAGGCTGCAAGAACCATGCTTTCTGCATGCGGATTACCAATGACCTTTTGGGCAGAAGCAATTTCAACTGCTTGCTATACCCAAAATCGTTCAACAATCGTGAAAAGACACATCAAAACTCCTTATGAATTGATCAACAAACGGCGACCAAACATCAAGTTTCTCCATGTGTTTGGATGCAAATGCTTTGTCTTAAACGACAGAGACTCAAGAGGAAAGTTTGAAGAAAAGGCTGACCAAGGCAAGTTCATCGGGTACTCTGCCGCTTCCAAAGCCTACAGAGTTTACCTTCTGAAATCGCGCACGATAGTAGAAAGCATCAATGTATCCTTTGATGACTCATTCCGAAAGACTTCTGAACAACTCAGTTCAGAACTCGGGCTAAACAAGGAAACCTCTGGCATCTAAAAAACAAATGAAGATTTAGGTCTTCTATTTCAAGAGATGTTCAACGACGATGTTGATCCCTTTGCTGGAACAAACAGCACCTCTGAAGAATCGCCTTCTATAAACAAAGTAAGTATCTCTCTGTCTGATCCATTTAATCCCTCATCCTCTTCTACAACTACTACAGGTACTGAAAATCGAACAGAAGATACAACAAAAGATTCAACAACAGAGGTAATCCAAACTCTAACAAATCCAACAGAGGAAGCAACACCAGAAGAAACACCAGAAGGAAGTGAAGATGAAACCACAATACCTACAGAGAAGGAAACTCCAACTCTAATACCCATTCCTACAGAAGCTGAACTAACCACATGGGCAGAACCATCAACCACTTCAACCACAAAAGTTCAACTTGATGACTCAAATGATAATCTTCCACGAACAACTCAATGGACAAAAAGCCATCCTCCAAGCCAAATAATAGTGAATCCCACTGAATAGGTAAAAACAAGATCAGCTTCTGCAAATTTTTGTTTCTTTACCAACTTTATTAGTGTGATCGAACCGAAAAAGATCTCTGAGGCCCTGAAAGACCCAAACTGGGTGGATGCTATGCAAGAAGAGCTTCTGCAGTTTGAGCGAAACAAGGTCTGGACTCTAGTACCTCTGCCACGAGGGAAACAGGCCATAGGGACTAAGTGGGTCTTCTGAAACAAAAAGGATGAGGATGGAGTGATCATTCGAAATAAGGCAAGACTGGTGGCCAAGGGATATCGCCAAGAAGAGGGCATAGATTACGATGAAACTTTTGCGCCTGTTGCATGGCTCGAAGCAATAAGAATTTTCTTAGCCTTCGCAGCCCACAGAGGTTTTAAAGTATATCAAATGGATGTAAAATCTGCTTGTCTCAATGGTGAAATTCAAGAAGAAATATACGTCCAACAACCACCAGGATTCGAAAGCTCAAAGTACCCAAGATATGTCTATTACCTCGACAAAGCTCTATATGGACTGAAACAGGCTCCAAGAGCATGGTACGAAAGACTTTCTACCTTTCTTCTAGATAACGACTACAAAAGAGGTACCACTGATACAACTCTGTTCTTTAAAGAAGAAGGAAATGAGCTTATTCTTGTACAAATATATGTAGATGATATTATTTTTGGGTCTACAAATGCACAAAAATGTAAAGATTTTGAAAAGCTCATGCAGAGTGAGTTTGAAATGAGTATGATGGGAGAATTAACCTTTTTCCTCGGACTTCAAGTCAAACAAACATCAGAAGGAATTTTCATAAACCAATCAAAATATGTCTCTGACATACTTGAAAAATATAGCCTCTATGATGCCACTGTCATGAAAACCCCAATGGCCACTAGAAATAAACTTTTTTTAGATCCAAATGGCATCTCTGTCGAGTGCACGCTCTACAGAGGAATGATTGGATCTTTATTATACTTAACAGCCTGTAGACCTGATATAATGCATGCCACATGCCTCTGGGCAAGATATCAAGCTAATCCTAAGAAGTCACATTATATTGCTGTAAAGAGAATCTTCAGATACCTCAGAGGAACCAAAAATCTTGGCCTCTGGTATCTACAGAACTCTGGTTTTGGACTAAAGGCATACACATATTCAGATTATGGAGGATGTAAACTCGATAAAAAGAGTACCTCTGGGAGTTGTCAATTCCTAGGTGGGAAATTAGTAAGTTGGACATCAAAGAAACAGAATTGTGTCTCAACATCTACAACAAAAGCTGAATACGTTGCTGCTGCTAGCTGTTGCTCTCAAGTTCTGTGGATGAAAACTCAGCTGAAAGACTTTGGTCACATCATCTGCAAAATCCCCATCTTCTGTGATTCCAAAAGTGCAATTGCCATCTCTGCCAATCCAGTTCAGCATTCAAAGACAAAGCACATAGATATCAGGTATCACTTTTTGAAGTATCATGTTGAAAACCAAACAATCGAGATGCACTTTGTACCAACAGAATTTCAGCTTGCTGATTTATTCACCAAGGCACTTGATGAGAAAAGATTTCTTTACTTGGTGGGTAAATTAGGAATGATAAATATGACTTAATCTCTGTAAGTATCTACATTTTTTTAAATTTTGTACAATTTTTTTATGTAAATAATTTACTTTTGTATGTAAATTCTAAAATCTCATTTCTGAAAACAAAAGAGCTTCTGTAGGACTTCTCAGAACCTCTGACGATCCTTACAGAACCTCTTATACACGACCTATGTTATATACATTACTTCTGATCATTGAACCAAGCATAGGTCAAGGGGGAGCAGAGGATGAACATACTTGATCTACAGAGTTTAATTAGATCAAGGGGAGCAAAAGGAGACCTTGCTTAATCAACAGAGATTTATAAGTCAAGGGGGAGCAGAGGAAGAGATGACAACAACAGAAGGAAAGATCTCTACCGCACAAAGAAGAACAAAAAGGTTGGAATCTCGTACAAATTCTTTTTGAAAATAAATTTCTAGGACACAAATTTCTAAATATGTTCTAGAAACATTATTAAAAAAAATTCCAAATAAAATTTGATCAAAAAGAATATTGAGTTTTCCATTATTAGAAATTTAAGGTCACAGACCCTCTGCTGAGTCCAACAGAGGTTCTGCAGGCAAAAACTCTGATCTTAAATCAATAATCATGGCAACTCGGTCGATCACCTCGAAAGTCATTGGTTACAGAGTTCTTCCCAAAAGAAAGAACTTCTGTAAACCAACACTTGTTTTAAAAGACTTTTTGCTGCACAAAACCTTTTTCAAAAACAATTTTCTAGGACACCAGCTTTCAAACAGGTCCTAAAAACATTGTTAAAAACAATCAAAAACCTAGATGATCAAAAATGTTTATAAATTGTTAGATATGAGAAATTTCTTGTCTCAGAACCTCTGCTGGCTCTGACAGAGGTCCAAAAACCTCTGTAAAGGAGTTTCTATACAAATAATTTATCGATCCTCTCCATGTACTTTTCAACCATTCTTTGTGAAGGTACAATCTACAGAGGCACGAAAAACAAGATCTTCAAATCACAGAGCCTCTGTCAGTTTTTACTTTGGGCATTTCTGTAACAGTAACGATAACGGTAACTTTTCTGCGAGTGAGAATCATATGGAGGTAAAGAAGCCCACGCGCCTAGCATTTAATGAGGCCGCCCACGACGTCTCGTCATAACTGACACAGAGGACGTGTCATCTTTTCATTGGACCAACATGGAGCATGTTCCTCTGGAAAGTTGAACCCGTCGTAACCACTCAAGTGCGGACCCCAAATATTATTTACCTCAAAATATTAACCCTTTCAGATTCTACGGTTACATACTCAGTATAAAACCCAAGTTACCTTTCCACACAAAAACTTTACTTACTTTCTTCTCCGACGAACCTGCAAATATTCTCAAATCCTCATTCTTCTTTGCAAAAATGGCTTCCAGTTCCCACGCTGCTCAGAACTCTCCTCAACAATCCCCAGTACATTCAGAGCACTCCCACAACCCTAACATCGCTGTAAATGCAGAAACAGAAAACTCCGGCGACTCTGCAAAATTTGCACCAACCACCAACCTTCAACATTTTCTGAACAAAGAACATTTTGAGGAGGTTCTTCCATTAAAGTCCAACAACTGCTACCTTGTGCTCTCACCAACAGCCTTCGGCGAAGCCCATGCTCTTCTCCTCAACATAATGGAAAACCATTTCGTATACCCCCTACTTTCCAAAACCCCAACCAAAATCCCTGCTCGATATCTGAATCAATTTTGGCAAAATTGCCGTTTTGATTCAGATGATTCTCTGATAAAATGCTACATTTCGAAGCCAGACAAATCCGAATACCTCGAACTCATGTTCAACAGAACTATGTTCTCGCTTGAGTTCAACCTGCCAACCAGAGGTCTACTTGGAATAAAGAAATATGTTGAGGTTCCTACGGACGAGGAGCTCTGTCGATTTGTAAAGATGTTAGGGTATAACACAACCCTAAGGAAACTCAATGATTTCCGCAGAGGAAGACTACCACCTCTTTGGAATACACTCTTCTCCATCCTGAATCGTTGTCTAACAGGGAAAACGGGCAGTCCTAACCAGAGCTCACACCAGATCCTGACCATCATGTATGGGATCTATTATGATCTTCCACTTGATTATGCCACGATCATGATGCAGGAGATAGTGAATACGATCGACAGAAAGCTTGCAACCCAAAAGGCCAAAAAGAACACACCAGGGTATCTGCCACCTCTGCAATATCAGAGAATTCTAGGAGTCATTTTCGAGCCTCTACTTCTTATGCAGAAATGGCCAATGGAAGGGCCAACTGTAAAACTTTATCCAATGAACAAAAATACTCCTACAGAGCATGAAGACAACTACCCCCACTGCAGACCTCTGTCGAAGAACCTTCTGTCATATGCAAGCGATGAAGATAGGAAGTTAGAATATATACGCGCACACAGGACTTCAGAACCAAGTCCTGTGACACCCCCGCGTCTAGGAGCCCCCTTAGATATAGATGTAGTAGAGAGGATGACAGAAGAAGAATGGGCCAGAGCTTTAGGAAAACATCATTCAGTTCAAGACCGTTTCAAAGCCCAAAGAGAGAGCATATACCCCTCTTCACCCAAAAGAAAAACCTCTGCGGCAACACCCAAAAAGAAGAGCAAGAAAAGGAAAACCACAGAGGAAACTACAACCTCTGCAGCTCAACACTCTTCTCCACCACAAGCTACAGAAACAAGATCTTCTGCACCTCCCTCCCCTCCAAAACAAAAGAAACGAAAAACCAAATCAACAGAAGAGGGAGCTCCTAAGCCAAAGAAGAGGAAGTCAAAGAAGAAGAAACCCACATCACCTCTGCAGGTCATTACAGAGGAAGTCGAACAGGAAGAGGAAGATCAGACTATACCTCTGCAACCTCCCTCCCCAATAATCTATACAGATCAACAGGGAGACTTTAATGCCTTCCTCAACAATCCCGACATTGCTCACACCTTAGATCCATCAGGATGGGTCGCAGAACCATTGGATCAGAACATTCACAATCAGTCTACAGAGGTTCTGCGCACAACAGAAGACATTTCCCCTCCTCATTCTAGTTTTGACACTCAACGTCGAACCCCTCAACATACAATATAAGTCATTTCTACAGCTCAAGGTACACAACCTATGCACCCTCACGTTCGAAAACTCATAGGATCTCATTTTATCTATGATTCCTTAAGAGCAGAAGCAGAAGCAGAAGCGCCTTTAGAGGAAACTGGAGAAGAAGAGGTAAACATAGAGATTGCAATAGAGGAAGAGGTTAGGGTAGAAACCACAGAGGGTTCTACAGAAAAAGATGCCGCAGAAGTAGAAGGCACACATCCCCAACCCCCTCCCAGTGCAACCCACATTTCTGATACCGCCGGTCTAGTGGCAGAGGGTATCATTGAAAAAGAGCAGCACAGCTCTATCCCAACCCCCTCTCAGTGCAACCCACATTTCTGATACCGCCGGTCTAGCGGCAGAGGGTATCATTGAAAAAGAGCAGCACAGCTCGATCCCAACCCCACCCAGCCAACCAGAGGTTAGTCTTTCAACATTTGTGCCTATTATAACCGGGGAAACCATTCCTGGGGAGTCCTCTCGAAAGGACTCACCCAATGTTGGTGATTTATTCCCCAAATCACACCTGACATCCCATCAGAGGAATTCGTTTCCTCTGCCACGCACACAACAATAGGGCCAAACCTCCTTTCAAAGAGGAGTACAGAGCACAGTGACGAATAGACTCCAGACAAGTCTCCAAGTCAACAGAAGGACATTCCAATACCCACCTCTGGAGTGGATTTGGACACTGACCTTCACAGAACTTCTGTAGAGGTTGAAACACAAGTTTCTCTTCGAGGATCAGAAGGAAATCCTTCCACCCTCAACGTAAAAACAGGGGTGAACGAAGGTGTCCAAGGAACAAGGACAAACTCTGGAGACGAATGTGTTCCTCCAGAGGTTACAACGAGTTCACACGTATCAATGAAAGAGTTGCAAACCCTTGTCACCTCTGTGAACCAAACAATGAAAGAGTTGCAAAGCTCTTTCAAATCTTTTGCAGAAACTACATCTACGGCCATCTCCAAACTGAATACCAAAATGGACAATCTGTCCACAGAGGTACAAAATGCCATAGCCCAGATGAAGGCCACTGCAACAAACACTGCCACCTCTACAACAACTGACTTTGAAAAAGCTGCAACCTCTGCATTCAACGACTCTGTCAAACATTTCCTTCAAAAACTCAAAGACCATTCCTCTACTTCTAAGGGCCTTACACCTGAAGACCTAAAGAAAGCCTTAGAAGAAGTTCAAGAGCAAACACTGCAAAACACTCAAGCCATGAAGCCTTCTGACTACATGACCAGAGTTCAGCTCACAGAACTTGGGCAAGGAATCCTTGATCAAATGACAGAGTTCATCAGAGCCTTCACAGTTGCCAACGCGAACTACGTCAGAGACTTTCAAGCAAGCGTCGGCAAAATGCGTTTCAGAACAGAAGCAGAGGTTGAAAAACTACTAGGCCTCTGTGATGACTTGTGCGCGAAGAAGATGGCTGCAGGGGCTGTTCCACCAAAGAAATCAGGTACATCATGCAGGGCAGAGGGTATTTTAGGTGTAAATCACGATGACTCTGATGATGACAATCCTAGTCCATCAGATCATCCTGGGGGGGAGAATCAAGGGGAGAAACAAAGGAAAACAGCTGCAAGCAGTCATCCAATATCAGCAGTGCCCATTTCCTCTACACCCCCAACCCAAACCCAAACTCAGGGAACTCAACAGAGACCCACAGAGGAAACACCAGCCTCTGTGGAAACCACCTCTGTATTTGAAAAAGATGTCCCTCAAGTTCAAATCCTGACATCTTCATCCTCAGAAGAACTTCCCATTTCTCCACCAAAATCAAAAACCCAACCCAAAACCTACCCAAGAAAAAAATCCATTGCCCACAAACCAAAAAGATCTAAACGTTCTGCTACTTATGTCCTAAAGAGAATGGAGTTCGTATCTACTTTCAGAGCTGCAAGGCGTTTTGATATCCCTCCACAAACCACAACCAAGCTTACAGAAGAAATATCTACAGAACCATCCCCACCAAAGTCCTCAGAAACTGAAGTATCAGAAACAACAGAGGCAATCCACTTCATACCCACAGAAACCTCTACACCCAAACCAATAGAGGCAATCCCAGAAAGTCCAAAACAGGCAACAGGTTCTGAGCCTCAAGCCAAAGATAAAGGAAAGGGTATCATGACCGAAGAACCAAAGAAGAAAAAAACAATGCCTCAGACAACAGAGAAGTTGATGAAGAGCTCATTCGATGCCTTTGTCACTCCTAAACCTGAAGAAGACTGGGCATTCAATTCAGATCCTCTGTCAGAAATTCCGATCCTTGATCCAAAAGCAAAAGTAACAAAGGGTAGAGTTACAGAGATAAAACGACAAATGGATGCTCTGCGAAGACCAATACCACCACCAACTACACGACATGCAGAAATGGAAGAGGTGGTGTATAGGTATCTTTACAGACAACAATATCAGAACAATCCTCCGCCACACATCGAAGATCTTCAACTCAGAGCTTACCTTGACAACACCTTCACCAAAACAAAGCCAAAAGCAAGGGCAGAAGTCTTCTCAGAGTCCAAAATTGAAAAGTTATTTACTGCAAATTTTCTCAAACAAGAACCTTTTCAAAGATCAGGTACAACATCTACAAAGTCAAAAGGGAGAACAAGTCCAAAAATCAATTTTTAGATGCCGATATAAGGAACTTGAACCCCTACGATCTGCCAGATCTTCTACTTTAAACGAAAGAAAACTTCGACAACGATGCTAACAGAAGGGACTATCAAGTATTCAGGAAAGCGATGAGGGAAAAGCTTTTGCTATATAGCATGATAGACTTTCAACTGGGAAGAGATCTTGGAGTCAGAAATCTAAGTCTAAGACCACCATAGGATCACTGCCCACCTTCTGCCATACCCAACTCAATCGTGACAACACCAAGGTACGGGTTAGTATATAAGGATCCTGCTGGTCAAGTAAGACTCTTTGTGGAAATGGACTGTCAGAAGTATGCAACCAATACTCTGAACAAGTTCAGATCAATCTTAGAAGAGAACAGAGGTACTGAGCTTATGGATCGAGAATCAGCAGAAAGAATGATCAGAGAAATAGATGCTACAATTGGCTTAAGAGAACTCTGCATAAAATTCTATCACGAGCTCAGAGAAGTGGGATTCGACAACAAAAGTTTCAACGACTTCAAAGATGCAAATGTCTGAGTCTCTTTTACATATCTCTGTAATCTTTAAAAAGAAATGAAATGAATCTTTGAGGTATTGTTTAACCTCTGTCTATTTTACTTAGCCTAATCATGCATAAAGTCAAATTTTCATTTTTCAATACTTAGGGGGAGATTGTTAGCTCCAAATATTCATAATATTAGAAGTATTGAAAAATAGGCCAAGTATAGAAGACTTCCACAGAAGCTCTGCGGAGTGCCACAGAAGCTCTGACGAAGTAAACAAGATCATTCAAGAAACACCAAGAACCAAGATAGACAGAAGACTACTCACAAAGGACCGAAGAAGGATCTACAGAAGAATGCTCACAAAGGACCTAGCCGCAGAACCTCTGTCACCCTTGACAGAGCCTCTGCGGTTCAGACTAAAGACATGGAAGATATTTATAATATCTTGCCACTGTTACTGGAATATCTTACCACTGTTACAGAAATATCTTGCTACTGTTCCAGGGTCCGTTCATCAACTTGTAGAAGGCATGGTCCGACAAACTACACGTGTCAAACTCCGATAGGAATCCTTACAAGTTGATATTAGCGCATTTAATGCATGCAGGTTTCCAACTGTTCATGCCATCCCTTATTTGTTGTAGCAATAGTCTTTTTGTCTAGAATAGATCTTTTGTAGTAGTATAAAAGGAAGACTCATGTTGAGTTCTTCCTTACCAACTAATACACACACAACACTCAAAAACACTTGCACATAGTTAACGTCAAATCTGTTCTTAGTGTTCTTAATCAAATACAGTAATCTTTAAGATATTCATCTGTTCTTCATATACTGTTTATTTGGTATTTTGTGTTGTTTCTATATAAACATATCTGTTAGTTCTTCAAATACGCTTCCGCAACACATCTTATTTGAACTAATAGATTAGATAATCTTTGTTAATCAAATACGGAAACCAACAAACTTTGTCTGAAAACGTCTGAAATGAAGTCTGAATCGAACGAACAGAAGAAATATCGCACAGTCCAGAAAATCACAAAATCTTCAAATTGATGATCCAAATCTCTGAATTAGCTCTCGATCCGTGAAGAAAAGATGTTCTATTAACAAAACTGAATCCAAATAACTAAATCCTGAACAAATTCGACCAAAAACACCAAAATTTGTTAAAAACTCAAGAAAATGAGATTTTCTTGAAAAAATTCAAGGAAATCGATCAAATATTCTTGTGTAATCAATAAAAAATTGTGTTTGATCACTAAAAATCCTTCTCTATTTCTTGAATCTGCTCTGATACCAATTGATAAACCAAAATCTATCAAGATTAGAGAGAGAGAATCTAGAGAGAGAAATATGTCATCTGTTACTCTCAAAATATGAACTGTTGTTTACAAAAGCTAACACAAGGGTTTATATACCCTTGACTAAAGAAAGTCAAACTAGACTTATTACAAGCTTATAATAGATAAGCCTTGATTACAACACTAAAAGTAGCATTAACACAACTGTATATTGATATAACTAGAACACCAAGAACACCGATGATATAACAAGAATTATGTTCTAATGATGTGTGTGTTGTGCAAAGCCTTAATAGAAGAACTCAACATGAGTCTTCTATTTATACTACTTCTAAAGGGGACAAGTTCTAGACAACAAGGACTGAAGGTACTAAAACACTATTCTGGTACTGACGTTAATTAAATGCGCCGACTTCTGTTAAGGCTGAGACCCATCAGAGTTTGACACGTGGAGTTGTTAGGTCACGCCTTGTACGAATGATCTTCACAATCTTCGTACAGCAGAAATCGTGAGAAGCACGATTGTCCTTGTATAGATCTTTAGTCTTTATACCACAGAGGCTCTGTCAAGTATGATAGAGGCTCTGTGGCCTTGTCCGCTGAGAAGAGTCTTCTGGCGATTCTTCACTTCGGTCTTCTCGGTGACTCGGCAGAGCCTCTGTCGAAGACTTCTATACATAGCCTATTTTTCAATACTTTTATAAACATAAAGATTGGAGCTAACATATACAACTAAAAAACAAAATTAGTTACAGCTTTTTTTGGAGTATATAATATTTATATACGGCAATGCAACAAATAAACTCACACACACTCCTCACCTTAATTTTATAAATGTCAAATTGTTACATGCATACTTCCGTTAACATGTAATCTAATATCTCATTTTAAGAATGGTTGTTCTTAACTAAACCATCACATTCTTCTGTCGCATCTATCTCACATTCAACAAAAATAACCATATGACCATAAAATAAAAATTCAGCATGAATCTCATAGGGGTTTAGGACAAAAGACCGAATAGATTTGCATCAAAAAGTGCTAAAGACACGAATACTACAAAGAAAAATATGTTTATACCTTATGTGTTTTTGTTGCATCTCTCTAACTTGTATTGTACGGTCTACCAAAAACGAAAAGAAAATAACTTCATTTAATTTTATTTAAATACGTGAAATCTTATCATCGTGTATCCCTTATTTTTTAGTAAACTTAATTCCATTTGATTTATTAGTACCCTAATAATATGTGTGGAAGTGGATTGATACATAGGTAACCACATTCTAATGAACTTTAGATTAACAACGTGTTGTTAGTGTTGGAAAATTTAGTAAAAATATATGTTTTTTACTAACTTTGGACGCATTTAAATACATATATATATATATGTATTATATATAATTAACTCTTAGTGAGTTTGTGTTCTCCTATATGAGAGGTTAGAAACGATATATAATGTGTCCAAAACGGAGTATATGTGAATGAGATATCGATACTCAAAGTTGAGTACTTGGATGAAATTAGCAAAAATCAAGTGGGTGTGGGAATGTGTCCCACATAGGAAGAAAGAGTAAACCTTTAATGGTTTATAACCAAAGAAGTGTGAGGAGTTGACAAGCTCATTTGATTGGTTTTACTCCAACACCTACCTGCGTGCAGGGGGTGCTGATTGACATAAAATGGAATTGTTTGACACATTGATTGAAGATATTGAATGTGTAAGGGAGTCTCAAAAGCATGTTTACAATTGAAAAACAACCAATTGAGCTCTGCCAACGGAATGACCATCGTGCTTTACAAAGAACTCTTAAGAGTCTTTTACAAAGTTAGAATTTTTTTTAGAAATTCATTCGTCTTCACCGACATCAAATACGTTACTCGAGGATCAGGACTTGAAGTATGTTGTTAATGCCAAAAATCACCCAAATGATAACTTAAGGTCGATGTGGAGCTTTAATAACTAAAGAAAAGGATCTCAAGACAAACAACACAATCGCATACATAAAGTAAATAGGACAAGGAAATTTGGTGACGCGGAAAACCCCGTCGAGGGTAAAAACCGCAACCGACTTGTAGAAGTCGACGGGCACTATGGTCGCCAAATAGGGGCGATATCATTTTGTAACAGGTGTCGTGAGTACAATAGATTACAAGAAGAATAAAAGTCAACTTAATCGTAAGCTACAATCGTGCGTCGGGCGTACTTGCGTTGGATCGTGCAAAATGAACTGTTGTCGTGCATAGCTTGCGTGAGTGATATTTGCTCAAATGCTCTGATTATCTCTGTTGTATTGTGAAAAAGTGTTGAATGTGTAGTGTCTCTTTTTGTTGTGTTGCGCAGACCTTTATATAGATTTTGGGTAGCATTGAATGTGTCTTGATGATTGTCGTAACCGCTGTTTGGTCCTTAATTGTCATTAATGGCACGTCCGTTATGACCGTTGGGCAATGATTGGTCTTGGACCTCCATTAATGAAATAAAGAAAACGGCTGTTGACTGTTAACGGTTAGTATGGTCGTACGACCGTCTTAAGTCACGGTTGTCGATCGTAAGAGTCTTACGACCATCGTAGAAATGTACGAGGGAAGAAGCAGTCGTAAGTAACCTGCAGGACCTTATCTTAATACAAGAGTAGTCTTACACAAATTTCATATTTATTTTCTTCGTCGGTCGTGAGGTGTGGAATTTTACCCAAACAGTTTGCCCCAAAAATTTGAATTTTGGCATGAAATTCAAATTTTAAATTTGAGTACTTGGGATGACACGTGTCGCATGGGGAAAGGATCCAGTGGAATTCCAACCGTTCTGGTCCGACTTGAACCAAGGAGGCGAAGGGGAACGTGACGTCATGGGGACGTGGACGAGGCGTGGAGCCGTTGCATGACAGGTGTCACTCATCTGGGTGAGGCATGCGAAAAGGTGGTGGACATTTGTCGTCCATCCATTAAGCCAATCTGACAGGTCATTGCCATATAAATAGCTCGATTCGGGAGATGATTTCCTTTTACGCTTTCTGGCATATATCAGAGAGAGATTTCCGTGCGATTTAGTTGCCATTTTTAAACGTGAGCTTCGAGTGTTTTTAAGTCGAGCAAAGTTTGTAGTTTTTCCACTAGTTTTACAATGTTGAATGAACCTGCAAGTTCAATCGCTAGTTACGAAGGCCTCAACGCCTTTAGGATATTGGTCGGCGTCCCCGAAGCTTTGCACCTACATTTTCCGGACCAGTTTTGGCCGGCCTAATGCCCGAACGGGTACTCTATCTTGTACGAGTATCCGTTCAAGATTGGTTATACGTGGCCCTTCTCTCCTCTGGCCAGGGCATTTTTGAGTAGGTACCACATGTCACCTGCTCAAGCGATGTCGCAGTTCTGGCGGATCGTCCACGTGATCGACAAGGTCATGGCCGACTGGACAGCGGCGTTCACGGTGGATGACTTACTAGTGGCCTATCTGGTGAATGTGGACGACTACCACCGATATAGCCTTTTCTCTGAGCACAGGGGTACCCAGGTGCTTGTGCAGAATACTCAGGTCAACGACTGTGGGTGAAAGGCGAGGTACGTCTTTGGCAAGGTCCAGTCTCTAGACCTTCTTGAGGAAGATACGACCTGGGTCGCCGCTGTGTGGAACACTGATTGTAAGTCTTCCCTCATTTATCGTACGTTTTTATTCGCTAATATGTGTATGATTTTCATTTTCATCCATCAAACTTTCTGACGCTGATCTTCCCGAATCTTCAGCGAAGATCGAGAAGTTCCGGACCTACATTCTGGAAGAGAGGTCCTTTTTTGTCTAACGCAGTCTTGTGGACGAAGAGACGGACGACGAGGTCGTCGTGCTCGGAGGAACGGAGGTCCCTGCAAAGGAGGGAGTAGAGAGAGGAGAGGAAGAGGAGGAGGCGACAGGTAATAACTCGCGTCTTACCTTTCATATATCCTAGTGGTCGTACGACTTGATCGTACTCGATTGTGTCGTAGGTTCTCCTTCTCACCTTTTTTGTGTATACTTCTGTAGGTGGGTCGGGCGAGGCGCACGCTCATTGCATGTCGAAGAAGGAGTCTCAACTCCTTTTGGCCCGAAAGGCCAACGAGTTGAAATGGAAGGCTCCATCATCCCTGTCATCAGGGATGAAAAAATCTTGGGCGAGTTCCCGGAGGGAACCATCGTTGAAGAGTGGTGGTCCATCTGGGGCCACCATTGCTGAGAAGGAGAAGACGCCACCAGGTGTCATCGACGCTTCCCCGGTGAGCGTGGCCCCTCCGTCGATACCGGTGGTTGAGGAGGTCGGGCCTCAGACGATCGCCCCGTCTCCCTCGTCGGTCGACAAGGGAAAAGGACAGGCGATGGAGGGATCTGCCGATGCCATGACGGTCAACTTTTCGTTGTCGTTGAACTTCATGGCTGGCGACGAGATGTACAACGACAAAATCTTCCCTGTCTTGGGGAAATTTCTCTTGCCTTCCTTCCGGAAGCGTTTCTAGGAGGTCACGGTTGACGAGATGGGGTCGCAGGTCGTAGGGCTCTCTTTCAAGGTATGTACGACCATTTATTCGTCTTACGTAATATTTATCATATGACTTATGACTTATGTTTTGATCGTGCGACTGCAAGCGTTCCATACGTCGCTCTGCTTGTACGCCCAGCTGGAGAAGATCCGAAGGGTCGTACCCCGTGCTCTGGAGAAAATGCGCCTGGCGCAGGATGAAGCTCGTGTGGCACGGGAGTGGGAGCAGCTGGCGATGGACAGGGCTGAGGTCCTCTCGGTGAAGCTTGATGAAGCTCAGGACTTCTTAGAGGCATCGTCGAGAGATAAGGAAGACCTTCAGAGCCGCCTTGTAACACCCTAAGATCAGGGCTAATTTAAACCTCAAATTTCCACAAGTTATGATAACATAAACTTCAACTTATAGATATATAGCAAGTGAATTAACCATTAGGAGTATATTTACAAAACAGAATCCTTCAAATAGCCTATTAATCTAATTATATCTCTATGATTAGATTAACTAAGCTATCTAAGCAATCCTTCAAATTCTCCTTCTGTTAATTGACTTCATTGCTATTCCAAAACGCTCGTCCCACAACCCTTTACTTTCCCGAACTAGTACCTGGTAAGAAAACATCATATGAAACGATTAGGCCAACGCCTAGTGAGAACATTCGTTTCAATAATAACATTTGCAAAATCAATGTAAGCAAGTTATAACAAACCTGGTTACCCTTTCTCTTACCATACGTGTAACTCTATTCCGTTAGCACGATTTTACCCATTTCCATGAATATGCCTGACACACATTCCATCATCATATCATGTCTCAGAGCTACCCTACAAATCTGTACTGATTTTATAGTAATGTTTCTATTCCGGAAATCGCAATATACACATGCCCAGTTCCGAACACATCTATTCCAAAAACCGCAATATACACATGCCCATTTCTGTACACATCTAAGAAATAACAATATACACATGCCTATTTCTTAGAGAAGGAAATAGTGATTACAATATACACATGCCAATCTCTTCTTTTCCTTAGAAATCAGAAATTACGTTTATTCCATAATTTCTCACACACATCAGAATAATGATTAATCTTCATCTATTCTACGTGTACATAACCACTAGTGCCTATGGATCCATTACACTTTACTAACGTATATGCATAACAACATATTACAGCTCATATCATATTCTCGAATCTAAGTATACTAGATAACCTATCGTATCTTCATCCTCAATTGCCCCCCTTCGGAGACTTAGCACGGGGGTTCCGCTATTCAAACCCGGACGTCATCCGGACACTAGAGCCATCCGGTTACCATCCGGTAACTAAATCTATCCGGATACTTATAATAAATTTAATACTTACCCGGTTTCTATTGCGTCCGGAAACATTCATCATCAGAGGTATCCGGATACGACGATTTATCCGGAAAACTCGGTTCTGCAGCCTAAAATTCGATCTATTTTCATGTCTGTTCGATTCAGCTCATTCCAAACCATCCCATACAGTTCATAACCAATTTATACAGCTATTTCAAGGTTTAATTTAACATGAAAACACTAATTTAAGCAAGGAACAAATGAACTCACCTTATGCTTGCAAAAACCACTTCCTGCACAAGCTGACTCCTCAAATCTGTTGTTTGTGATTTCCAAAAAACCTATTCCACAATCGAAATCGTTTTACAAACATATAACTACAAAGATTTTTATTAGAAACCACTATAAATTTCTTACCAAAATGATGAACAAAGCTTGCTTTCTCTTCTTTCTCTCTTTCTCCCTTTTTCCTCTGATTTCTTTGCCGACTCCAAAACAAGATACTGAGATATTTTCTCAGCTCTAACCTTTTATCCATACACACTTTTAGCAAATAACCAAAAGCACCCTCAAGTTTCATTAATTCCAAAAGTAACATCTTACATACATCTCTTGTATTTAAACCCTAATGAATTATAAAACTTCCACATAATTCAAGGTTAAACCCAAAATACAACAGATCCCAATTCTTATTAAATTACTATTATTGAAAATTCAGGATGTTACACGCCTGAAGGAGGCCCTGGTGACATCCTCTACGTCTGAGGCGGATGTGGGAGAGACTAAGGCTTCCTTGGCCGAGAGTGAAAAACAAGTCGAGGACCTTAAGTCGCTCATCGAGGCGGAGAAGAAGAAGGTCACCTCCTTGGAGGAGCGACATCTGTTTTTTGAGGCTCTGACCCGTTTGAAGGTCAGAGCGGCGATCATGTGTCACCATCTGCGGGCGTTAGACCCTATGGACGGAGCCGAGGTGGAGGTCGCAACGTACTTGTAGCAGGTCGGGGATGAGGAAGATCTCGACCAGGAAGACCAACTCGAAGACGGGGATCCTGCAGACGCTGAGGTTATCGGAGGTGGCAATGAGGAGGTCGCTTAGGAGCAGGAGCCTTCTCAACCTTGACTTTATTTTTCTTTTGTTCAACCCTTTTACCAGGACGACCGTTGGTGGTCGTGCCTTATACTTGTAAATGTTTTGACCACGGTAATACAAGTATGTTTTTGTTGAACGATAACTGTTGTTATGCATTTACTTTGTCGTAGATAAACAAAATAAATGAAAAAACAGCACGAATCGTATGACTTATGGATCAAGCGATTAAAGCAGAAAGATATCCATAGAGAAAATGCAGTACAACAATGGTACTTTGAGTTTCCTTGTGTTGAACGTGTGACTAGGGCAAAGAATTTCTAAGTATGGGATCAAAGTCATGAGAGTTATCCACTGAAACTTAGACCGTAAGTCACCTGTTGGAACATAATAAACGTAGGATTTACGAGATAGATCGTAAAATATCAAGTCATGACATATGGGTCAAGACATAACAGTCATGACATAGCAGTCATGACGGCTTTACTATATACGATATAGATTGTAAGACTGATGTTCGTGCGATCCTGCGGCCCTACAATGCATAGAGTTAGGGGTGGTCGTTGGTTTGACCAACGACCCTCCGATGCTTAAGTCAGTAGTCGTTTAAGGAAAATAAATTATAAGAAGAATTCTTAAAAGAAGTATTTCTTCAAATGTACTGCGTTCCAGCTACGTAGGATGTCATGATTGTCAAGGGTTTGGATCCTGTAAGCACCTTTTCCTACGACTTCGGATATGCGATATGGTCCTTCGTACTTAGTGGATAACTTATCTGCGTTTGGCTCCTTAGAGTTTTGGAAGACTCGTCGTACGACGAAGTCACCTTCCTGAAAGACTTTGGCCTTCACATTTTTATTAAAATGTCGCTCGACGACCTGTCTTTGTGATGCCATTTTAACTAAGGCAGATTCTATTAGCTCTTCGAGAGCGTCAAGATCGTAGCTCAGGTCTACCAAGTTGTGGTCGATAGAGGTATGTCTCGATGTCGGGAGTTGCACCTCAATAGGTAGAACGACTTCACAGCCGTAAACCAATGAGAATGGCGTTTGTCCTGTTGACGTCCGTGATGTCGTACGATTGGCCCATAGGACCGACGGGAGTTCTTCGACCCATCTTCCTATCGCAGCCTTGAGTCTTTTCTTTATCGATTAGATGATTACTTTGTTGCTAGACTCTGCAAGACCGTTAGATTGAGGGTACCGTGGAGTCGAGGTCGTAAGTTTGATATTTCGATCCTCACAAAACTGTTGCATGCGATCACTTATGAATTGTGATCCATTGTCACATACGATCTCGGAGGGAATTCCGAACCTGCAGATAATGTTAGCCTGGATAAAAGAGATGACCTCTTTATCCCGAACCTGGGGGAAGGCAACTGCTTCTATCCACTTAGAAAAATAATCCGTAAGGACTAATAAAAAGACTTTCTGCCCAGGGGCAGGAGGTAACTTACCGACGATATCCATTCCCCATCTCATGAAAGGCCATGGGATTAACGTCGTGTGTGTTAATGCCAAAAATCGCACCAAAGGGACAACTTAAGGTCGATGTGGACTTAATCAACTAAAGAAAGGATCTTTCGACGAGACGTGCGACGAGGGAAAAATAAACGAGACAAGGGATTTGATGACGCAGAAAAAACCCCAAACGAGGAAAAAACCTGCGGACGACAGTGGGTGTCGTCGCTGCACTATGGTCGCCAATCAGGGGCAACGTCCTTGGTACTAGCGTCGGTCGTACGATGATTACAATACAAATGAAGGAAATACTTCAAAATGTAAAGTACAAGTGTTTGAATGTAAAAACAGGTGTTTGTCGTGTGTGAATACAAAGTGTGAACTTCTGGTCGAGGGCTGTTGTCATGCGTCGAGAGCGATACTTGAGCTTTTCTTCGAGTGTTCTTGAGTTCGCTGTGAGGTTTTGGCTTTCAGTATTTGATCTCCGGAGTTTGAATGTTCTTTGCTATGAGCTTGGATGATTTTCTCTGCTATTTGGTGATGTTTGCTGATATATACTGTATGTTAACTGATGTCCCTTGAAATGAGGCTTTAGCTTGTCTTTTATAGTCTTCGCGTCATTAATTAGCTCCATTAATGATTTGATCAACGGCTACAACGGCTGGAAACGGTCGTCGGAGTGATTATCCATAATGCTCTTCGTCCGTTACGGCTACTTGCTGTTAATGGCTTTGACTCCTGCATTAAATACTTAACAAACATAACAGTCAAGGTTAACGTTAGCTTTGGTCGAAGGTGCAATGCTCTTACGCGATGGTCGTACGGGACGGGCGATGCTATGGTCGTGCGTCATGGGAGACGTACGACTTACCTTTTACGGGAGACGACAGATGTTTTCTGGGTTCTTGTCGAGACCTTATCTTAATACAAGGTTTGGATTACAATGTGCGTCTTACCTGCTCTAGTCGTGGTCGTACGACGTGATTTTTTGCCCAAACAGTTTGCCCCCAAAATTTGAAAGAAGGATAGCAAATCCGAGTTTTAAATTTTGTCAGTCGAAAAAATATGACAAGTGATGGAAATTACCTTAATTACCTTGGAACTAGGCTGGTCCGCTCTTAATTGAACGAGAAGTCGAAAGGAGAACGAGGTCGCGACATCATGCTGACGTATGATGATGCTTACCAGCTGTCGATGCCAGGTGTCGGTGACTTACTGGGGCATTTGAAAGTCGGGGATGCTTGTCGATCTTTTGAAGGGCTCGTCCTGTCATGATTTCCTGCATAAATAGAGATCACAATGGATTGTTTTCTTTAAGCTTTCGAGAAGTCATCTTTTCCAGAATCTCGACTTTTTCCAAATCTTCGGTGACTGATGATCTATCGTGGGCTATGATACCCAAATCGATGACGATGTTGGTTGCGATAGAGGCGATGTCCGTGGATTCTGCGCATCTGGCGACGATGTTTTCTGCTACCACGTCGACCCTTTCGTCAGCCGACAGGGGTGTGGGTGTAAAGACGGGAGAGAATGATGGGGATTTTATGGAGATCAACTTTGCGTTGTCTTCATCCCTCTTGACTGACTATGTCCTCGTCAGGACGAAGTCGCCTCCGCTTCTGGGGAAATATCAGCTCTTATATTTCAAGGAGCATTTCCCAGGGATCTCTATTGAAGAGATTGGACTGTGTTTAGCCGTACTGGCGTCTTTCGTAAGTTTTTCTTTCGAAACTTGTGTTACCGATGTTTATTCCTTCGATGAGTGTTTTGCTAATACGTTCCTTTTGTAATTGTGCAGATGTTTTTGTTTTCCTTCACTAAACACGCGAGGAAACCGGAGGTGTTGGAGTGGAGGTCGATTGTCGAAGAGAAGATATTCCTTCCTCCAACCTTAACATTAATCTTAAGAGCCACATTCTCGGAATGCCATCGCGCGAAAGGTTGGGAGACGACTCTGGCTATACTCGTTTGATCCTTGCATTAGTTCTTCGGGATTGATAGGACTTCGAAGATCGAGATTTTTGGGTTTACGAGCTAGACTTTTTATGTTCGGGTTGTTGGTATGCAACGACTTTTGACTTTGTATTTTCTTGTCCGACTATCGGTCGTTCATATGTAATCGTTTAATGAAGTTCCTTCTTTTGCTGAACTCGTGTTTTTAATTACATATGTCGTGGATAAATGTAATATTGATCATAAGATTCGTTAAGTATGAAATAAATTGAGGATCGTGCGACTTAGGCTCTTATTGCAATATAACGGTTGTAACATAAATCATGTATTTGGACTGTAATCACAAATATATACCATCGATGTGTTAGAACATACAAAGTTTTTCTAAGTTCCAGAAACTTAAATCGAGGGATCGTTTAGACCTGACATGTGACTGTATCGTATGATGAATCTTTAGAATATATGCCCCTGTGATCAAACAATCGAGTCATGTACTTGGATACTCATGTCGTGCGTTCCTGCGATAAAGTTCGTTAGAGGTCGGTTGTGGTTTTACCAACGATTTTGCGATGCTTACCGTCGTACTGAAAACTTTGTATGATAGGAAGGGGATTTTAAAAGAAATATTTTTTCAAATGCGTCGCATTCCAACTTCGTGGGATTTCCTGATTGTCGAGGGTTCGAAGTCGATAGGCTCCTTTACCCACGACTTCGGAGATACGATAGGGACCTTCCCACTTAGTAGAAAGTTTACCTGCGTTGAGCTCCTGGGTATTCGGGAATACTCGACGGAGGACGTAATCGCCTTCTTAAAAGATTTTAACTTTGACGTGCTTATTGAAATGTCGCTCGACTGCCTGCTTCTGTGACGCCATTCTGATCAAGGCCGATTCTCTGAGCTCTTCAAGGGCGTCGAGGTTATAACTCAAATCAACCAAGTTGTGGTCGATGGAAGTATGCCTCGAAGTCGGGAGACGAACTTCGATTGGTAGGACGGCTTCACAACCGTAGACGAGAGAGAAGGGGGTTTGTCCTGTGGACGTGCGGGGTGTCGTACAATTTGCCCATAGGACCGAAGGGAGTTCTTCAACCCATCTTCCTTTTGCATCTTTTAATCGTTTCTTGATCGAGGCTACAATAGTCTTATTACTCGACTCGGCAAGTCCATTGGCTTGGGGATATCTGGGAGTCGAGGTCGTCAGTTTGATGTTCCTGTCTTTACAGAACTGTTGGGTCCTGTCGCTTATGAATTAGGATCCATTGTCGCAGACAATTTCGGATGGAATCCCAAACCTGCATATGATGTTAGTCTGGATAAAGGAGATAACTTCTTTATCCCTAATTTGGGAGAAGGCAGCCGCTTCGACACATTTAGAAAAGTAATACGTGAGTACGAGGAGGAATACTTTTTGCCCCGGAGCAGGTGGTAGTTTGCCGACAATATCCATTCCCCACCTCATGAAAGGCCACGGGACAAGCGTTGAGTGCAAAGCCTCCGAGGGTTTATGAGACATACCTGAGTGTCGTTGACAGGGGTCACAATTTTGGACGTACTTGACAGTGTCTTGTCGCAGTGTCGGCCAAAAATACCCTTGGCGGGAGATACAATTAGCCAAGCTACGACCTCCTGTGTGATTACCACATTCGCCGTCGTGCATCTATTGGAGGATTTTCTGGGCTTGATTTTTGCTGACGATGCACCTTAAATTTAAGCCCGTCGATGATCGCCGATAAAGCCTATTTTCGATCATGACGTACTTAGATGCTTTGAATCTGATTTTTCGAGCCTCCATTTTGTCTTCGGGGAGTTGGTCGTGTACGAGGAAATTTTGAATATCGCGTGACCAATCATCTTCTTCGTCTTCGATCTGGATGATGTCTGTGTTTCCAATGGACGGCGTTGCCAGGTGAATCATAGGAATAACATCAAATATTGGTTCAACTAAAGCGGACCCAAGGTTTGCCAATGCGTCGGCCTGAGTGTTCTGGTCTCGCGGAATCTGTTCAATAGAAAAAGATTTAAAATTTTTGGAAATTTCTTTTGCCACGCTTAGATATGCTGTCATTTTTGAATCCTTGGCTGCAAATTCTCCATTGATTTGATTTACTACCAGCAGGGAATCGCTCTTGACATGCAATGTGGTTGCCCCCGAGTCGTGGGCCATATTTATTCCCACGATCAGGGCTTCATATTCGGCTTCGTTGTTGGTGGCCTTGAAGTCGCATCGGATCGAGTACACCATCTTACCCCCCTGTGGCGACTTTAAGACGACACCCAGCCCAGAGCCTCTAATGTTGGATGATCCTTCGACATGTAGGATCCAAGGCTCGTCGTCGTGAATCGCCACAGTGGACACTTCGAGCTCTGCTTCTTCCTCTAATTCAGGGCTGAAATCGGCGATAAAGTCTGCCAAGGCTTGTGATTTGATCGCGGTTCTGGGCTTGAAATCGATATCATAGCTGCTGAGATATATGCTCCACTTTGCTAAGCGACCTGTCAACTCAGGTTTCCTTAAAACAGACTTAAGAGGAAAGTTAGTTACGACAGTAATAGGATGCGATTTGAAGTAGTGTCGTAATTTTTTAGCAGCTGTGACTAGCGACAAAAGCAGTTTTTCCATGGAAGAATACCTGGTTTCTGCATCCAAGAGAGATTTACTTACGTAGTAGATTGGCAATTGTTGTTTTTCGTCCTCTCGTGTGAGTACGGCGCTTACCGCATTTGGACTGACAGCTAAATACAATTGTAAGACCTCATGATCGTGAGGTTTCGACAACAGAGGAGGCGACGCCATATATTCCTTGAGATTTTGCAATGCTTGCTCATGATCGTTGGTCCAGTTGAAACCTTTATTTTTCCTGAGGACGTTATAAAACAGATGACATCTATCTGAAGATCGGGAGATAAACCTGTTTAGGGCCGCTACTCGACCAGTAAGCCTTTGGACCTCCTTGAAATTTCGAGGAGATTTGATGTCGATGATGGCTTTGATTTGGTCGGGGTTAGCTTCGATTCCTCGGCGTGTGACCATGTGGCCTAAGAACTTTCCAGCACTGACTCCGAAGGAACATTTGGTAGGGTTGAGCTTCATGCTATATTCCCAAAGGATGTTGAACGATTGTCTTAGATGCTCGACATGATCGACCGCTTGCTTTGACTTGACGAGCATGTCGTCAATATATACCTCCATTGTGTCGCCGATATGGTCTTTGAACATTTTTTTCACTAGACGCTGATAGGTGGATCCTGCATTTTTTAGTCCGAAAGGCATAACTTTATAACAGTAAATACCTCAGTCCGTCATAAAAGCGGTTTTCTCCTGGTCCTCGACGTGCATTAAGATTTGGTTATACCCTGAATAGGCATCCATGAAGGTCAATAGTTCATGTCATGCGGTTGCGTCGACCATGGCGTCTATATGCGGTAATGGGAAAGGATCTTTCAGGCAAGCTTTATTGAGATCGGTGAAGTCGATACAGAGCCTCCATTTTCCATTCTTCTTAGCCACGACCACGACATTAGCAAGCCAGTCGGGATATTTTACTTCTCGGATCTTTCCTGTCTTGAGGAGGTTATCGACCTCATCATTTATTACCTTATTTCTTTCAGGAGCGAATTTACGGCGCTTTTGTTTGACGGGTTTAAACGATGGATCGATATTGATCTTGTGAGAAATGATGTTAGGGTCAATGCCAACCATATCTTCATGCGACCAGGCGAAGCAGTCAGCATATTCCTGCAAGAAATATATTATTCTTTGCCTAAGGTGGGGATCGAGAGATGATCCTATCAAGACTTTTTGCTCGGGCTTGCTTGGGTCTAAGAAAACTTCTTCTAGGCAATAATCACCGATGGCTTTAGGAACATCTTGCGCCTTTTCAAGCTTCCCATGCGCTGGGTCAGCGGTTCGTTCTGAGTTTCCGTCATCTGCCATTTTCCTGTGATAGAGAACAGAAGAAACTCCAAGAAACTATTAGTAGGATGCACGTTCGTCGAGGATTTTCTCTAGATGTAGTCCCACAGATGGCGCCAAACTGTTAATGCCAAAAATCGCAACAAAGGGATAACTTAAGGTCGATGTGGACTTAATCAACTAAAGAAATGATCTTTCGACGACACGTGCGACGAGGGAAAAAATAAACGAGACAAGGGATTTGATGACGCAGGAAAAACCTCAAACGAGGAAAAAACCCGCGGAAGACAGGGGGTATCGTCGCTGCACTATGGTCGCCAATCAGGGGCGACGTCCTTGGTACTAGCGTCGGTCGTACAATGATTACAATAAAAATGAAGGAAATACTTCGAAATGTAAAGTACACGTGTTTGAATGTAAAAACAGGTGTTTGTCGTGTGTGAATACAAAGTGTGAACTTCTGGTCGAGGGTTGTTGTCGTGCGTCGAGAGCGATACTTGAGCTCTTCTTCGAGTGTTATTGAGTTCGCTGTGAGGTTCTGGCTTTCAGTACTTGATCTCTGGAGTTTGAATGTTCTTTGCTATGAGCTTGGATGATTTTCTCTGCTATTTGGTGATGTTTGCTGATATATACTGGATGTTAACTGATGTCCCTTAAAATGAGGCTTTAGCTTGTCTTTTATAGTCTTCGTGTCATTAATTAGCTCCATTAATGATTTGATCAACGGCTACTGTAACATCCCGAAATTTCCATTGTAAATTAATAAGAGATAAATTGTATTTTGGTACAATTTAGTTGAGAAAGTTAACTTGGAGGGGTGATTTGTCATTAATTGGAAGTTTGAGGTATAAATTGGAAAATGGGTAATGACTCATGCATTTAATGTGAGGTGTCACCTTTGGAGAAATCAGTGTTTGATAATACTGATTTTCTTTGTTTAGTATTCTAAAAAGAAAGAAAAAAAACAGAAAATAGAGAGAGATAGATCGTGACAGAGAGATAGACGAAAGAAAGAAAGAAGAAGAGAAATCAGTTTGTGAATTGTTGAGGTAAGAACTTATTTTCTGAGTTATAATCATTCATCTCCATAGAATTGAGTTGTAGTATTCTGTCCAGATTTGATTAAGCTGTTGATTAAGCTGTTGATTTTGGAAGAACACTGTGTTCAAGGTTACCCAGGTGAGTTATTCATTCTTGTTAAAATTAAGCAATTAAAAGTGTTATAGATATGCTATACATGTATTTAATAACACTGGTATGATTTGATTAAGAAATGGTAAGCTTAATGAACAGTAGAGAACTGAATCAAAAATGGAAGTGACGATGAACAGTAGCTTTTCGTAATAGAGGGTTGCGCAAAGTAGAACTTTTCGCAACATTTGGTTGCGAAAAGTGAAAGTACAGGATCTAATCTTACAATCAATATAGAAAGCAGTAATTGAGAAGTTGTATGATCAAGCCCAATTGTATTCAATGATGAACAGGATTACAAATCTAAGAGAGAGAGAATCTCAAAGATTACAAAGAATGAATACAAAGATATACGGGAAAATCAATCAGTTAGCAACGTAGTGCTAACCACTCTATTTATACTGCAACGGACATGTTAAAGCTACAGTACAAATAAGAAAGACTAATAAGAACATAACACGTGTTCTAATTAGTTTACTAAATACTAAGTAAAGTATGTAGTCATAAGTTCTGAACAGGTAGTTCAGAACTTCTGAACATTCTTCTGATAACGCTTCTCAGAGCTTCTGACTCTTTCTCTCAGAACTCTAACTTCTCTTCTCAGATCTCTGACTCCTCTACTCAGAACATCTGAGTCTTCTTATCAGATTTTCAACACTTGGTTTATTGACAAAACTTCAGATCTAACAATCTCCCCCTTTTTGTCAAATAAATTTGAATTTAGCATCATCCAGGTCTTTCAGAGCAGGAACGATTTTCTGAAGTAGCACATTTCTCAGATTAAGCCTCTTATCAATTTTGACAATGATTTCTTGAATAATTTCAACTTGCTGATTGATTACTTCTTGAATTATATTTGCTTTCTTCACTTTCAGCATCTTTTTCTCCAAATTATGCTTTATGATTCTTAAAGTTCCAGAACAGTATTTTGCAGTTTCCTTTGCTCTGAAGAAGATCTTTCCACTTTTGTTTTTCAAAAATACTCCCAAATCTGGATATTTGTGAACACTTCCAGTCTTTAACACCTTTTTCTGTTCATGATCTGTGTTGGGATTTGCCAGATAAACACGTGGCTTTTGTAAGTACAAAGCTATTTGAAAATCTGTATAACAATGCCACCTTAAGATGTAGAACATGTCCTCAATCACCACACTTCTTGCCTTTCTTTCATTTATGTCTTTGCTTGACTCTTTGAAGCATAGAAAGCTGTGTAATCTGTAGAAGTCAACCACTGATAGTTTCTCAAAATCTGCATCAGTAAAATAATAAACCTTGCCATCTTCTCTCAGAACTTCAAAGGATAAGTACTCCATCTTTCTGAATTTCTTAACTATCAATTCTCTGATTCCAGTGATTAGAAAATCTGAGTAAACAACTTGCTTTGTTTTGCCAAGACATCTTGATTTTTCAGCCAACCAGATCTGAGTCTCCTTAGGTCTATCATAATACACATCCAATAATTGTACTTCTTTTGGTTTGAAGAACTCAGGCAAATCAAATTCAAGAAAGTATCCATTTAGATCAATGGATATTTCATCTTCTTTGGGTTCAGACTGTTCAGCTTGATCAAAACTAGTTATCTGCACATTCTGAGGTGTTGTGTTCTGCACTTCTTCAACTTCATCTGACAGAATTTCATTCACTTCATACTCAGCAGGAAACACAAAATCATTATGAAGAATCTTTTTGGGATTCACCTCAGATAGCAACCATTCACTACAGTTTCTGATTTTTCTTCTAAGATCCAACCTCCTCTTCACAGAGTTCATACATCTCTTCTTTAAACTCTCTCTTTCAGTTTCCACACTTATTTCCATTTTAATCAATAACCAATTCAGAGTTGCATCACTGTACTTCACCAACTCTTTTAATCTGAACATTTCAAGCCTTTCGTGAACTGTATATGTGAACCCTTCTGTCTCCATTCCTTCATTCACAAATCCCTTCAAATATAAACCAATTTCTGTTTTCTTTGTGGGAGAACTTAGATTACACTTCTCTTTTCTTTCTTCAATAGCTAATTGGAAGTCATACAAGTGTGTATTTCTGACATAGATACCCAGAAGTCTTCTGCATTCAATTTCCATCAAGGCTTTTTCAGTGCTGACAAAGAACTTGACTAGAAAGATCTGATCATCAAGAGTCAATCTGTGAAAATCAAAAGTAGACATGGAAACCTTTGTATTTCTTTCTTTCAGTACTTCCATTCTAACAAACATTAAACCATTGAATTCTTCTTGTTGAAACATCAGAACTTTCTCAATTCTTTTCTGAATATGCAGTTTTGAGTCAGGAACTCTGAACCTGTTAAAAGCTTCTGAGTAGACCATCTGAGCTCTGTCATCCATAAAACCATCAATATTACTTTCCAAAAGCTCATACTCTCCTTCTGTGTAGTAGAGATTATCATACATTTCCTCAGGAAAAATATCATCATGAAATTGTCTGGCTAATGGCACATCACTTAACTCTAGGATGAAATCACATACAGGTTCTTCTAGTCTTTGCAAGTTAATCTTTGGGATCTCAATTGGTTTTCTGAATACATACTCAGAAGGCATAAAGTAGTCTTTCACTTTCACATACTCTTCTTCTGTATTTAACTCATCACAAAAGTTAAATATAAAATCATCTTCAAAATCCTGAGTATAATTCACAGTTCTGTCTTCTTCTCCCATTAGATCAATAGGTCTTACCATTTTTATTCCTTGCTGAACTTTTTGAACATTCAAAGCTCTGACTAAATTATTATGCATCCTTCTAATCAACTCTTCACTTAACCTCCTTTCTTCTAATTCAGAATCCGTCATATTTTCTTTGTTATACACCACAATATCTGTACACATGTTGACCACTTCACTTTCCACTGTCTTTTCTGATCTCAATACAGATTCCTAAATAGCTTCAGTTTCATCTGAGTTTCCTTCCATCTCTGTGTCTAAGTTCAATTCCTCTGTTTTATCTGAATCACCACCATCTGTACTTTCCAACTCCATTTCCTCTGTATCTGAACTATCAATCTGAACTATCTGAGTTATTGCCTTTAACTTTTCTTGTGTCTGATCTTCTGAACTTTTTGTACTGGCTAAATGCATATCTGCTATCTCAAAATCCTCTATGCCAATGTCATCATCAGAACTTAACCTCTGTCTTTTCTCCCCCTTTTGATGATCATGAGGTTCATTATCATCAAACTTTCTTTTCAAGTTCTGATTAAAAGTAACTTCAGGTTCAGCTTCTGCAATAGGAACAGGATCAAGAGGCTTTGAAGTAGAAGCCAATGATACACTCAGTGCTTTCAGTATAGATTCCTGCATACCTTGCATTTGTTTTAACATATCTTTTTGAAAACCAGACATTATATCCATGATCTCCTTTTTGTGAGAATCCAAGGATTTCTTTACATCATCTACTTTGGTTTCAACAGAAATCAACTTTTTCTCCAACACAACTTTCAAATCTGACGTCTCATCATTCAAATCCTCCACCTTCTTCTCCAAATTTTCTACTTTTTCCCCCATCTCCTTGTTTTGTTTCTGAATCTTTTCAAATTCAAAAGTTTCTAACAGTGAACCTGAACCAACAGATGGTCCAGTTTTCATGTGCCCAGAGGGCTCATGGCCTGTAGATAACACAAAGTCATCTTGTACAGCAGATGCACGTTTGAATGAGGCTTTTGTAATGTTCACCTCACCAGGACTTCCATCCAATCCTCGACACCCAACATTAGGTATGTCTATGAATGTTGTTTCAGGAATACGAAATTCCTGATTTGTGCAAGTGTCAGAAGGAATTTCAGGCTCAATATGAATAGGACTGTGATATTCAGACTCAATGTGTTGAAAAATAGATTGGGATTTATCACCTCCCTCCAAATGAGTTTGGGATGGTTCCCCGGATTTGTGTGAAACAGTAGCATGTTGAAATGCTTCTGAGTAGATATGGATGGGTTGTTCAAGATCCACCACTAGGTCCATGGTGTTTGTTTCAATATTGGACACCAAGAGATGTGAACCAATAGCATTTGTGGTTACCTGGTCAAGATTAGCTGGTTCAGAGGCATCTCTTTCTGTTTGAACCTCTGTTGACAATCTCTCATCCTCACCACTCTCATTCTGTTTTTCCTCTCCAAATCTAACCAAGCTCTCAGAATTTTCCCCCTCAAGTCTCTCAGAATGTTCACCCATCTGAACATCCTCCCCCTCTCTAATTCGACTAGACCCCTCACCTCTCTTCTCAGGTTGGTCCTCTTGGGTAGGGATTTGAGGTAATTCAATTCCCATAGAGGTGCAATAAGCTTTTAAAATCTCACTCTCCCTTGGAATATAATTCCTAAGTGATTTTGGCAACAATTTATGATTGGGATAGTTTTCAAGTCTTGTTACTGAGGTCATCTTACCCAAATAAAATGTGGGACCATGCTCTTCATTTGTTCTTCTTGAGATTGTTCTGTTTTCCTGCATGGCATACCAAATAACAATTTGCCAGTACCTTATATAAGGAATGTATGTCAGTGGAGCATCCTTTGTTTTCTTCTGAATTGCTTTCTGATTCTTCTCAAATGTATTCTTCATGTCTTCCCAAAGTATTAAAGTATAGTCATAATGCCTATTCTTCACTAAACCCTGAAAGATCTGAAGAATTTGTTTAGAACCTTGATCAGCAGAACTATTCTTCCCTGACACACATTTATTTACCACATGAAAGAAGCAAGACCAAATAGGTGGTAATTTGTTTCTTCTGAACAAACTGAGAGTCCTCAATCCTTCATTGTATCCCAACTTCATAAACTCTGCTATTAATTCCTCTGTTAAGGGTGAGTCCTCAAAATCTGTCCTTCTTTGTACATCATCTTTTTCTGGTAAATTCAGCATTTCTCTTAGTGCAGAGATTGATAAGGGAAATGTCACTCCTCCAATTTCAGACACAAACCTATTATCTTCTAACCTAAGATGTTTCCACCATTGTTGTATGTACTGAACAGGCACATTTTTACTTCTTGTAAACCATTTTCTGTACGGATGGTGTTTGAATAACTCCATGATAATTCTGTGTTCAGGCTTAAAACGGCTTTCCTCAAATAATATAACACATTTATTTTCAGATAATTTCAGCCATTCACTCTCAGGAACAATTCTTTCCACTAAAATAGGTCTATCTGACATAATAGAACCTGCAGCACTCTGTTCATGTTCAATATTAACGTTTACCTCATCCGCATTTCCTTCAGATTCATCCATTTGTTCATCTTCTCCATCATTTCTTATTGCCCCTTCCTCTACAGCTCTATTCTGTACTTCATCATTATCCGAATTAGATGAATCCATTATCGATTTTGTAGAATGTAGCGAAATTGGACCACTCCTTCGTATTCCAGACATGATTTAAGAAGAAAACAAATTCAAAGAACTCTGGATTTGATTCGTATCTCACTTTTCGCTCTGGAATTTGAAAAGATTTGAAATAGGGATTTTAAGACCTATTTAAAATCCGCGAAGTTGAAAGGTTTAACGGAAAAGCGAAATCAATGTTATAACGGAGTCAACACATTTGAAATGCCACAGAGGATTTAAATGAAATGCGTGGCATAATCAAACAATTGTGAAGCTGACACGTGTTAGTGGATAGAATTTTGACTCAAGTCAAAGATCTGAATAACACGCTCAGATGTTTTGACTTTTCTTTATCAGATATCTGATTACTCAGAGTTCTGATTCCATAACTCAGAAGAATTTTGCCTTGTAACCAAAATGTCATTTAAAATCAACTTCTGACAAATATAGAACATTTTGATTATTCAGAAGAGGTTTGAACAGATAGAAACACTTTTTATCATCAAAATTCTGTTCATATTATGATGATTTTTAAAATAAATCATTTAAAATCTTATATCTGAATATGAAGTTTTTTTTAATTCAGATACAGTTTGAACAACAACAAAAAATATTTATCATTAAAAGCTTGTTCTTCTTAGAACGATCAGAGATAAGAAATGAAAACAAACTTTTTTTTAAGCATCACAAAATAATTTCCAATTTTTTTTTTTTTTTTTTTGATGCTCCCCCTTGACTTGAGCATGCATTTGACTATTTATGATACATAAATATGAGATAAAAAGATAATAGAAGAAGCATAATCCACACAGTTGAAGTATTTGTATTTCTCAAAAATAAATTTTGAAAGTTAGATTGCTGAAGTATTGACTCAGAATCTCTGACCTTAAGACTCAGAGGTTCTGATCTCAAGACTCAGAAGTTCTGAACTCAAGACTCAGAAGTTCTGATCTTAGTACTTAGAAGTTCTGAATCTTAAGACTCAGAGTTCTGAGTACACTACTCAGACAATTTTACTTAGAAAAATTTAGCATTTTTAAGAAAGAAAAAAATATTTTCAATTAGGCAGATTAAGCATTCCTATTTTACATATGAGAAAAGAAAACCTTTTGTGATCAAGAGGCTTTGTGAACAAGTCAGCCAATTGATACTTTGTATGCACAAAGTGCATCTCTATAGTTCCTTTTTCCACATAGTCCTTTATAAAATGATACCTCACATCTATATGCTTAGTCTTCGAATGTTGAACAGGGTTCTGAGTAATGGCAATTGCACTTTCTGAGTCACAATAGATGGGAATCTTGTTAAGCTGATATCCATAGTCCATGAGTTGTGTTCTCATCCACAATGTTTGAGAGCATGAAGCAGCAGCAGCAACATACTCTGCTTCAGCAGTTGAAATGGACCACAATTCTGCTTCTTTGATGCCCAACTCACTATTTTATCTCCCAAAAAGTGACAAGCACCAGATGTACTCTTTCTGTCCAACCTACTTCCTGCATGATCAGCATCAGTGAAAGCAGTCAATTTAAAGTTAGTTTCTTTTGGATACCATAAACCTAGATCAGGTGTTCCTTTGAGATATCTTAAAATCCTTTTGACAGCCAACATATGTGATTCTTTTGGGTTAGATTGAAATCTAGCACAGAAACAGGTAGAAAACATGATATCTGGTCTACTTGCAGTCAAATAAAGTAATGATCCAATCATGCCTCTATAGAGTTTGATATCTGCTGAAACACCTTTGAGATCAACATCTAACTTTATGTTAGTTGCCATAGGTGTTCTCATAGAAGCACAATCAGACATTTTGAACTTTTTCAGAATGTCTCTGACATATTTTCCTTGATTTATAAAAATACCTTTTGGTAATTGTTTGACTTGAAGACCAAGGAAAAAATTCAGCTCACCCATCATGCTCATTTCAAATTCAGATGACATGATTTTTGAAAAATTATCACATAATTCTGGACTGGTAGAACCAAATATTATGTCATCAACATAAATCTGAATCAGAATTAAATCATCACCCTGTTTCTTTAAAAACAAAGTTGTGTCAATCTTACCTTTCTTGAACCCTGAACCTAACACGTGTTTAGTAAGAGTGTCATACCAGGCTCGTGGTGCTTGTTTTAGACCATATAAAGCTTTGTCTAAAATATAAACATGATCAGGGAATTCTGGATCAACAAAACCTTCAGGTTGATGAACATACACCTCTTCATTAAGTTTGCCCTTTATAAAGGCTGATTTGACATCCATTTGATACAACTTGAAGTTTTTATGTGCAGCATAGGCCAAAAATATTCTGATTGCCTCTATTCTTGCCACTGGTGCAAATGTCTCATCATAATCAATTCCCTCTTGTTGACAGTATCCCTTAGCAACCAATCTTGCCTTGTTTCTGATGACAACACCTGATTCATCCTTTTTGTTTCTGAACACCCATTTAGTTCCAATAATAGATTTACCTTCAGGCTTTGGAATGAGTCTCCAAACTTTATTTCTTTCAAATTGAAGCAATTCCTCTTGCATTGCTGAAATCCAGTCTGGATCCTCTAGGGCTTCATTAGCTTTCTTTGGTTCAATCACACTCAAGAAACCAGCAAACATTGCTTCATTTGCTGTAGCTGATCTGGTTTTTACTCCTGCTGATGGATCACCTATTACTTGATGAATAGGATGATTTTTAGTCCATTTATTTGCACTAGGGAGTACATCAATCTCTGAATAATTGTTGTTTGCATCATTCTCATCAATGATTGCTTGTAATTATGATCTGTCCCCTTGTTCTGATGTATGAGTAGAAGTTATATTCAAGTTTGGGTTCTGATTAATGAAGTCAGAATTCTGAGTGACTTGTTCAGAGTTCTGAGTACAAGAATTAGAATTCTGATTACAAGGTTCAGAATTTTCACCACTTGTATTTATTAGATTTGGACATTCCTCTGATGGACCTTTGTCAGAAATTACAGTTGATTGAACTATTTCTGGAGTCTTATTTTTCATCTCTTTGACCATCTTTGGGTTTTCATATTCTGCATAAGAATCAGAAATTAGTTCAATAAAAGCATCCTTAAACAGTAAATTGAGTTCTGAACAAATAGAATTAGAATTTGTATCAGAAGTCATATTTGTCTTGTTCAGCATGAGTTCTGAACTATCTTGTTCAGAAGTCCTCATTCTGGCTTCATCAAAAGTTACATTTATGCTCTCCATCATCCTCTTGGTTCTTCTATTGTAGATTCTGAATGCTTTGGAAGTTAAAGAATAACCCACAAAGTATCCTTCATCTGCCTTTTTATCGAATTTGGCAAGATTTTCTCTGTCTCTAAGAACATAGCACCTGCAACCAAAAACATGAAAGAATTTGATTAATGGTTTTCTTTTATTTATCAGTTCATAAGCAGTCTTATTTAATCTCTTATTGATTAAAGTTCTATTCTGTGTAAAACAAGCAGTTGCAATTGCTTCAGCCCATAGGAAAGTAGGAAGATTTGCATAAGCCAGCATTGTTCTCGCAGCTTCAACTAGAGTTCTATTTTTCCTTTCAACAACACCATTTTGTTGAGGAGTTCTGACAGTAGAAAAATTGTGAGAGATCCCAGAACATTCTAAAAAATTCTGAAGAGTCTCATTTCTGAACTCTGTTCCATTATCACTTCTGATTTTCTGAACTGGAAGTTGTAAGAGAACTTGAATCCTTTTGATAAAATTTATCAATGTAGTAGCAGCTTCTGACTTAGCTCTTAGGAACTCAACCCATGTGTATCTGGAGAATTCATCAACAATCACAAGCATATATTTCTTTCCTCCCATAGATTGAACTGAAATTGGACCACAAAGATCAGTATGAATCATTTCTAATGGTGCTTTGCAAGATGAGTCCATTTTTAATTTGTGAGAACTCTTTTTCATCTTGCCCATTTCACAAGCTGAGCATAATGATTCTTTTTCAAATTTAAGCTTTGGTAAACCTTTAACCAGATGTTTTGCAACGAGATTATTAAGATCTTTGAAATTTAGATGAGAACATCTTCTGTGCCAAAGCCAACATTCATTTGCAGTTGATTTTGATAAAAGACAAACTGTATTTAATGTTTTCAATTTTGAAAAATTAACTACAAATAAGTCCATATGTCTTTTGGCCCAGAAGACTTTAACATCATTTTCAGTTAAAATCATGCAACCTGTTATTTGAAACTTGATTTGACAAAGTCTGTCTAAAAACTGACTTATGCTGAAAAGATTATGCTGTAATCCTTCAACATAGAAAACCTTTTGGATAGTCAGATCCCCTTTAGTTAAATCCCCATAACCTTTGACTTGTCCTTTGCTGTTATTTCCAAAGTTTACTGCTCCTCCAGCCTTTTCTGTGAAGTTTGATAGAAAAGACTTCTGACCTGTCATGTGTCTTGAAGCTCCTGAATCTAAAAACCACACATGACAGTCCTGCAAAAGAATCAGTTAGTTTTAGGTACCCATTTTGGAATGGGTCCATCTTTGTTAGTTTTGTCATTGGATTTAACATTAGTACCTTTTACTTTCCACTCAAAATCTTTCTTCAAACACCACTTTCCTTGAACTTTTATGAAGTCAGAACATTTTCTGCTTACAAACTTATTTACTTTCTTTTTGAAAGTTGTATCTTTTGATTTTGCAACATTTTCAACTTTCTTTTCTTTTATCTTTTCTTTCTTTTCAGTCTGAGGAACAAAAATTTTCTTCTTTTCTGTATTCTGATGAACGGAAACAATTTTCTTTTCTGAATTCTGAATATCTTTTCTTATGTATGAAACAGAAGTATATTGACTTGACATTTATGAGAATATTGGAATGAATCATTTTTACATCTAACACAAACAAGATTTTTCTTTGCAAGTGACAATAAATCTGAAACATAGGTCATTTCATTTTTATTGATACTGTTCAGAGTACAATTGCCCTTATTACAAGAATTTCTAGCTTTGAGTTCAGAAGTAGATTTCATTCTAAGCTTCTCAAGATCCTTTTTCAGATCATTCAACTTTGCAAGATCATCTTTCCTTTTGCTTTCTTCTTTTTCTGAAAAATTCAAGTCCTTTTTGTTAGAATAATTAGATGATTCACCTTTTTCATATGTACTTGATTCATTAAAGAATTTATCATTTTCTCTTGGAGCATTAATTTTAAAAAGATCATACTCAGTCTTCAGTTTTTTAAGCTCTGTTATTTTCTGAATAAAAATATTATTTTCTTTCAAAGCTTCTTCAAGTTTAATATCCACCTCACATAAATCATTTTCAAGTTCATCATAAGCTTTCCTTAAGTCCTCAAGTTCTTGACTCACAAGATTAAATCTCTTTTCAAGTTGTAAAAATTCATCTGACTTTGTTTCAGAAGATCCAGTTGAATCAGACTTCTGACTTCCTAAGTCAGAGTTCTGATATACAGAGTCAGATGTCTGATCTTTAGACTCAGCGTTCTGACTACAAAGTTCAGAATCCTGACTAGAAGTTTCAGACTTCTGATTGACTGTTTCAGAATTTTTACTTGTGTCAAATATGCTCTCAATGTCATGATATGAAAAACTTGGTTGTTTATTTTTGTAGCTGACATTTAAAGAATCATACTTGAATTTAATATCATTGTATTTTGGCTTCTCATTTGCTGGTTTAGAAACTTCTTTCTTAACATTTTCTTCTGAAACAACTGACTTTTCTGTTTTAGACTCAGAAATTTTCTCATCTGACTTTTTAGAGTTTGGTCTTTGCAAATTGGCAGAACTTGTTATAGAACTAGCAGGTCTTATGAAAACTTCAACAATTTCTGGGATTTTTGGCTTAGAAACTTGAAGTTTTTCATACAAGTTGATTGGAGCTCTTTTTAAAGTGACATTTTCTTCCAATCCCAATCCCTTCTTTGGGTTGTAAAATCTTGTATCTTTAACATTGCTTAATAAAAGATTTAATGTTTGCTGAGTCTGACCCCTTTTCAAATTCAGATCTTCCAATTCTTTGATTTTGGTGTACAAATTCTTTTTTTCTTCAAATAACATATCAAATTTTATTTGTAAATCACCTTTTCCATCCTTTATTTTTGAAAACTTAACTTTTAGTTCAGAAAGCTTTTTCAACAATTCAGAATTTTAATCTTTAACTTTTTGTTTCTCAGCCTGAGATTCTTCATATTTTTCTTTTATTACTTCTTTTTCAATTCTAAATTTGTTAACCAAATTTCTTTCTCCTTTTATCTGTTTTCTTAGATTAGCAAATTCAGTTTTCATTTCACCAATCTGTGTCATTAACTCTATTTCAAGTGAAGAATGTACCTCAGCAGATGACTCAGAATCAGCATCTTCAAAATCAGAATCATCCTCATTCCTCATTTTTGCCATATAGCTTTGCATCTGTGGAAAGTTGATATGATCATCTTCATCAGAAGTGTAGTACAACCAATTCTCCTGTTCAGCCAATAAAGCAATTTTATCATCTCTCTTCTTTGCCAGCTGAGCCTTCTTGGTGTAGTACTCATAGTCTTTCACAATTTTAACTCTGCAATCCTTAGCATAGTGGCCAGATTTTCCACACTTGAAACACAGATTCTTTTCTTTTCTCTCATCCTTCTCTTCTTTGTTTTCTTCACTTCTCTCTACTCTCTTTTCAAACTTATTTTCTTCTCTGTCTTCTTTCTTCTTATAATCTGAACTCCCAACTCTCTTATAATTTCCTTGAAATCTACCCTTCCCATACCTTTTGTTGAAAGTATTTGTCAACAAAGCTAGTTTCTCAGCCATTATCTTGATATCTTCATCATCTTCTGATCCTTCTTCCTTGTCAGATTCTTCCAGATTAGGTATCTCTGATAGATATGCAGTCTTTTTGGGTGCTTTGATTGCTTTGGACTTTGATAAGAACGCTAACTGATCCGCAACATTTTTCTTCTCTTCCACAACTAACTTGACAAAGTCTTCATGTTGATTAAGAACACAGAACAGATCATTTAAGTCTTCTTCACACATATCCTTGTTCATTTGCAGACTTATGGCTAATGATGACCATTATGAATTTAGACTGTTCAGAAATTTGTAATTTATTTCTGACTTCGTTTTCTTCAGTCCATTTCTTCTCAAGTCATTTAGAATAGTGCAAAATTTACTGTATGTTTGTGTCAAACTTTCTGACTCTTTTGCTTTGAACCTTTCATAAGCATTTATGCTTTGATTTAACTTTGCCTGAATAGATCTCACAGTTCCTAACATCTGCCTTTCCAATTCGTCCCACATTTCTTTAGCTGATGATCCACTGTCAATCCTGTTAAGAACCTCATTTGGGACAGCCAAAGTCATCAAAGTAATTGCTCTTTTGTCAATAGCATGCCTATTCTTCTGTTCAGTTGTGTATTGGGAATAACTCTTTTTCACCCTGGTCGCTGGAATTTCTGGAGTTGTCTCTGTAGCAGGGGTTGCAGCAACATCGATGTACACTTCAATTGGACCTTCTCGAATATAGACCATTAGATTTTCATCAATATTGTCTAGGAATTGGATCATACGAATTTTCCATTGCTGATACTCTTCTGGTATAAGAACAGGCGGTTTGGTTTCAGATCCCATGGCTAGATATTCTTTAGAAGACTT
The DNA here is from genome assembly GCA_033807775.1 of Saussurea involucrata. Lineage (NCBI taxonomy): Eukaryota > Viridiplantae > Streptophyta > Magnoliopsida > Asterales > Asteraceae > Saussurea > Saussurea involucrata. The sequence goes on from CM066314.1 coordinate 195,275,345, forward strand.
GATTGTAAGAAAATTCAACAGAAAGACAAATTCGAGTTTCTTGATCGAAATGTAACAGGAAATTCAAGAATTGCCAAGAATTCAAGAACTAACCCTAGCAGCGGAATCGAATTTTGAATGAATCAAGAAATCTTCAAGAAATTGATCAATCGATCTTCGCGATAACAATCTTGAACGAATTTGTTTGTTGATTAGCTCTGATACCAATTGAAAGTACAGGATCTAATCTTACAATCAATATAGAACGCAGTAATTGAGAAGTTGTATGATCCAGCCCAATTGTATTCAATGATGAACAGGATTACAAATCTAAGAGAGAGAGAATCTCAAAGATTACAAAGAATGAATACAAAGATATACGGGAAAATCAATCAGTTAGCAACGTAGTGCTAACCACTCTATTTATACTGCAACGGACATGTTAAAGCTACAGTACAAATAAGAAAGACTAATAAGAACATAACACGTGTTCTAATTAGTTTACTAAATACTAAGTAAAGTATGTAGTCATAAGTTCTGAACAGGTAGTTCAGAACATCTGAACATTCTTCTGATAACGCTTCTCCGAGCTTCTGACTCTTTCTCTCAGAACTCTGACTTCTCTTCTCAGATCTCTGACTCCTCTACTCAGAACATCTGAGTCTTCTTATCAGATTTTCAACACTTGGTTTATTGACAAAACTTCAGATATAACAAAAAGTACAGTTTTCGCAACAGTTGGTTGCGAAAAGTGAAGTTGTCGCAATAGAGGGTTGCGAGAAGTGGGGGTTTTCGCAACTGTGGGTTGCGAAAATTGGAGCTTTTCGCTACAGTAGCTTGCGAAAAGTTTGGACTTCCAGTAGCATTTTTAGGCTGTTATGTGACATGCAATCTGATATGAATATGCTAATTGTTATATGTTTATAACTATGTTATTGATGTAAAAACCATGCTATATGAAATTATAAGGACTTATCTATGAGTCCGGAGCTGTGATCAATTATTGAGATGATAATCCCCGATGCTAAATGGCAAAGTAGGGATAACCGTTGAGATTAAAATTATGTACATAGAGATATGGAATATATGTTGAATTGTATAACTTTAATATACAATAGAATGAGTGATGATACACAATTATTGTGTGGCGTTGGCTAGAATATACATCTGGTCTAGTGGGCATATAGTACGGTATAATGAGAACCGTTTACTAGCCAGGGGACTGTTGGGATGTATTTCTAGTTGTTGGAGTGAATCTTGAATCATCTGTGAGGGTCTCTGGTGGTTGTTGATCGCGATAAAGTAAAATCTCATTTGGGAGACCAGTGATTCAAGATGGGGAGGAAACGAAATGAGGAATGGCAGACTTGGAGTTGTAATTCCCATTTCAAGCGAAAGATGAGATATCTTTATTGTTGTTGAGGATTTGACATCCTAATTCAGAAAGAAGCAGGTTTGGAAACTGTAATTTCTGGGAGTTAGAGTTATTTATAAGTCCGGTGGGATTTATAGTAATTCTCGTTGATAGTATGATGACTAGATGAATTAGTCATGAGTAAGGGAATAAGTGGATTCCAATGGTCGATAAGAGCTTGGTATGGTAAGATTGTTGATAACAGGTTTGGTATATCTGTTAATATTTTTGTTGATTAATTTTAATTTGATTTGGATAATCTCACTAGGCGAAAGCCTAATGTTTCAAATTAAACTGTCTTACCAGGTACTGGCTCTGGGATATAGTTTGGGAAGTGAGATTTCAGTTGAAAGGAATCAGACTCGGCGATAACGAAGGATCAAGATATTCTTTTGAGGACTTTTGGGACGAGCCTTAGATAATCTAGTTGATCTTATTGTAATGTATAATTAGATTGATCAGACTATTTAAGTTAGACGACTTTGTGTATATATAGAAATTTACTTATGATCCTTTGGTTTATGAAAGTCTGACATTTTGGTGATCATAACTCATGTATTTTGAGGTTTAAATTGGCCCTGAATTTTAGGGTGTTACAGCTACAACGGCTGGAAACGGTCGCCGGAGTGATTATCCATAATGCTCTTCGTCCGTTACGGCTACTTGCTGTTAATGGCTTTGACTCCTGCATTAAATACTTAACAAACGTAACAGTCAAGGTTAACGTTAGCTTTGGTCGAAGGTGCAATGATCTTACGCGATGGTCGTACGGGACGGGCGATGCTATGGTCGTACGTCATGGGAGACGTACGAATTACCTTTTACGGGAGACGACGGATGTTTTATGGGTTCTTGTCGATGGATCATAATACAAGGTTTGGATTATAACGTGCTTCTTACCTACTCTGGTCGTGGTCGTACGACGTGATTTTTTCCCAAAACAGTGTGCAAGGGTTCCGAAGGATGGTGTGTCATACATGAATGTCGCTGACATGAATCGCAGCTTTGGACGTATTTGATGGCATCTTGCCTTAGGGTTGGCCAATAGTAGCCTTGTCGGATTATCTGATTTGCCAGACTACGACCACCGGAGTAGTTACCACATTCACCATCGTGCATATCTTTCAGAATGTTTTTCACTTGTTCCTGATTATCGATACTTCTTAGGTTCAGGCCCGTCGATGATCGTCGATAGAGCCTGTTGCCGATTATAAGATATCTTGAAGCTTTGAACCGAATCTTTCGAGCTTCCATCTTGTCTTCGGGTAGTTGGTCGTGCATAAGATAATTCTTAATGTCGTACGACCAACTATTCTCTTCGTCGAGGACATGGATCTTTTCGGAGTCCTCGGTGGACGAGGTCGCTAGATGGACCATAGGAATGACGTCAAACGACGGCTTGTTGAGTGATGATCCAAGATTTGCTAGCGCATCGGCTTGAGTGTTTTGATCTCTGGGGATCTATTCGATCGAGAATGGATCAAACATTTTCGATTTTGTTTTGGCTATCTTGAGATAGACTGTCATCTTGGAGTCTTTTGCCGCAAATTCCCCGTTCATTTGGTTTACGACCAATAGGGAATTGTTAATGCAAAAAATCACCCAAAAGGATAACTTGAGGTTGATGTGGACTTTAACAACTAGAGAAAAGGGGTCTCAAGACCAATCAACACAATCGTAATAAAAAGTAAATAAGACAGGAGAATTGGTGGCGCGGAAAACCCAAATGAGGGAAAAAACCGCGGTTGACTTGTGAGAGTCGACAGTGCACTATAGTCACCAAATAGGGGCGAAAGTCCTTTTTTATCAAGTGTTTTGTGTACAACATAATACAATAAGAAAAAAAGTGGACTTAATCGTAAGAAAAAGTCATGCATCGTGCGAAATAAGCCGTTGTCGTGCGGTTCGAACTGCTGTCGTGCGGAAGTTGCGTTAGCGATGTGTGTTCGAATGCTTTGTTGATCACTGTTGTATTGCGTAAGAAATGTAGAAATGGGTGCAGATATGTTGAATTCGGATGTGTTTTGATGTGTAGTACTTTGATCACCGATGTCCTTTTCGGTTGTGGAATAGGTCTTTATATAGCTTTCGTCGGCAATGAATGTGTCTTGATGGCTTGTTTTGTAACCGATGTCGAGTCTTTAATGCCATTAAAAGCTTGTCCGTTACTGGCCGTTGTACCATGAATGCTCGTAGACCTGCATTAATGAAAAAAAGAAACGGATGTTTGACTGTTAACGGTTAGTGTAATCGTACGACCGTCTTGAGTCTCGGACGTCGGTCGTATGAAACATACGACCATCAGGAAAGTGTACGACCAAATGTTCGTCTGTAAATAACCCGTAAGACCTTACCTTAATACAAGAGTGTCTTATGTAAATGTTATTTGAGTTTTCTATCGTCGGTCGTAAGGTGTGATTTTTTACCCAAACAGTTTGCCCCTAAAATTTGAATTTAGGCGTGAAATTCGAATTTTAAATCTGACGAAGTGATTTGACACGTGTCGCATGGGGAGAGAATCTGATCGAATCCCAACCATCCTGGTCCGATTCGGACTAGAGGAGACGAAGGGGTCGTGACGTCATGACGACGTGTTAGAGGCGTGGAGCCGTTAGAGGACATGTGTCGCCCATCAGCATGATGCATTCGAAAAGGTGGTGGACAGCTGTCGACCATCCACCGGGTCGACCTGACATGACGTTGCTATAAATATCGCGATCGTTGAGATCACTTCCTTTTTTACGTTCGTGATATTTTTAGAGAGAGATTTTCGAAAGCTTTAGTTGCCTTTTCGTGTGTTGGCTATAAATCGAGAGCAAATTTTGTTAATCATTTCATTGCTTTCACGATGTTAATAGAACCTGCAAGCACCATCATTGGCCAAGATGGTCTATCGGATTTTTGGACGTTATCAGGCGTCCCTGATGTTGTACAGTTGTACTCGTCGGATCAGTTTCGGCCGTCTGAGTGCCCAAATGGGCATTTTGTTTTATACGAACACCCTTTTAAGGTAGGTTTTAAGTGTCCATTCTCCCCATTAGTTAGGGAGTTTACGGAGAAGTTCCATCTTTCCCCTGCCCAAATGATGCCACAGTTTTGGCGAATAGTCCGTGTGATCGATAGGATCACCGGTGAGTGGACGACGCCGTTCAATGTGGACGACTTGTTAGCTGCATATACGGTGAAGGTGGATGGCTACCATCGGTATAGTTTATCTTCTAAGAACAGAGGTACTCTGGTACTTGTTTTGAATACCCAGGTCAACGACCGCGGGTGGAAGGCGAGGTATGTCTTTCGCAAGACTCAGTTGCTTGAGCTTTTGACGGAAGATACGTCGTGGGTCGTGGCTGGATGGAATACCGCTTGTATGCTTTTTCCTTTGTGTCGTGCGTTTTTGCTTTAGATCGTACGTTTTAGTTAATATATTTTGCTTTTGTGTCAGCCATCACGTTTCCTGATGCCAATCGCCTTGAGTCGGTAGCGAAGATCGATAAATTTTGGTCCTATTCCCTAGAGGATAGGTACTTTTTTGTTCAGTGGGGCCTAGTGGATGAGGATTCGGATATCGAGATCCTTTCGGTCAAGGACCCAAATGTCCCCACAGAGGAGGGAGAAGAGAAGGAAGAGGAGACAGCGGGTGATGATCTTACGTCTTACCTTGCTCTGTCGAACGATTTGGTTTGTAATCATTCCTTCTTATCGCGTATCTTTGTTTGGTAGGTGGGTCAGGCGATATGCCTACCCCTGATGTGCAGAAGAGGAAGGCCCAACTCCTTTTAGCTCGCAAGGCCAAGGAGTTGAAGCGAAAGGTTCCCCCACCCCCGTCATCGGGGTTAAAGAAGTCCAAGACGGTCCTTCAGAAGGAACCGTCATCGAAGGGTGGTGATCCGTCAAGGGTCTCCACTGCTGAGAAGATGAGAACACCAACGGGAGTTATAGATACGACTCCGGTGATCGTGGCCTCTCCTCTGATTGAAGAGGTCGCCCCTTCCTCCTCATCGGCCGACAAAGGGAAGGGAAAGAAGACGGAGGAGTCCTCCGGTACAATGACGATGAACTTCACGCTGCCGTCAAATTTCATGGTCGGGGAAGAGATGGACAGCGACAAACTCTTCCCTGACCTGGAGAAATTCCTCTTACCATCCTTTAAGGAGCGACTGGAGGGCATCACGGTCGACAACATGGGGTCGCACGTCGCAGGGCTGGCATTCAAGGTACGTACGATCCATTTGTTTAAAATGGTTTTGTCGTTTGTTTACTAACGTTTGTGTATTCGTGTACTGCAGGCGTTCCAGACTTCTCTTTATTTGTATGCCCATATGGATAAGATCTGTAGGGTTGCTCCTGTTGCCATAAAGAAAATGCACAAGGCGCAAGAGGAAACTCGCGTGGCAAGGGAGCAGGAGAAGTTGGTGATGGAAAAGGTCGAGAGCCTTTCGGCAAGACTTGACGAACCTCAAGACTTCTGCGCGGCATCAGTGAACGCGAAGGAAGACCTTCAGCGCCACCTGAGGGAGACCCTTGAGAAGTCCTCTGCGACTGAGGCGGAGTTAGGAGCGACTAAGGGCTCCTTGGCCGAGAGCCAAAAACAGGTCAAGGACCTTGAGTCGCTCGTCGAGGCAAAAGAGGGGGATATCGCGTCCTTAGAGGAGCGACTCCAATCATTTGAAGCTCTGGCCCGTCTGAGGGTCCGAGCGGCGATCATGCGTCGCCATTTACGGGGGTTAAACCCTATGGTCGGAGCCGAAGAGGAGGTTACCACTTTCTTGGAGAAAGTCGGGAACGAGGAAGAACTCGACCAAGAGGACAAGCTCGAAGAAAGGGACCTGACGGACGCTGAGGTCGAAGTAACTGGCGACGAGGAGGTCGATAAGGAGCAGGACTCTCCTCTGCCTTGACTTTTGTCTTTTTGTTTTTGATGGGGCGACTGCAATTGGTCGTGCCCTTTTACTTGTAATTTTTGGATAATGTGAATACAAGTAAATTTTCGCTATATCATCGTGTTACTTTACTTTGTTGTAAATAAAAAAAATAACAGAATGATAAAACGTACGTATAAAGCAGTAGGACGGATGTGAAGTTGTACGATATAGGTACAAGTAATTTGCTGGGGTAGCCTGGTGACTGGGCCGAAGTAATATTCTAAGTATGGAATTCAAGTCATAAGACTTTGACTCCAAAACTCGGATTAAAAAGCACCTTCTTGTGATCATAAGATCCATGAGATGAATCATGAGATTCTTATTATGTCGTATGAGTCATGAGTTATTGGTCATGACTTATTAGTCGTGACATATCAGTCGTGACCTTGTAGTCTTAGAGACTTTATTTCTCACGATATAGATCATAGGACTGGCGTTCGTGCGATCCTGCGAGCCTGCAATGTAAGATTCAGGGGTGGTCGTTGGTTTGACCAACGACCCTCCGATGCTTAAGTCAGTAATCGTTTGTCGAAATAAATCAAAAGTAAAATTCAAAAGAAGTACTTTTTCAGATGTACTGCGTTCCAGCTACGTGGGGTTGAGGTCGTAGGTTTGATACTACGATCCTAGACGTACGATCACATGTGGACCATTGTCCTACATGATTTTGGAAGGGATTCCGAACATGCATAGAATGTTAGTCTGGATAAAATAGATGACCTCTCTGTCCCGAATCTGGGAGTAGGCATCTACTTCTGTCCATTTAGAGGAATGATTTGTAAAGACTAACAGGAAAATTCTCTGCCCTGGGGCATGAGGTACTTTCTTAACGACGTCCAATTCCCTACCTTATGAAGGGTCAAGGGATTAAGGATGTATGTAAAGCTTCAGAAGGTTGGTATATCATACTGAGTGTCGTTGACGTGCGTTACGTACCTGGTGGCGTTTAATGTCGGTTAGTAGAGAATCACTTCGGACGTAATGTCCTACTTCCCCCAAGTCGCAACATATTCATGCCTACAATCAGTAGCTTTGAAACTGGAATTCGTATGTATGGATTACACCATTCTGCCCCCCTGTGGCAATTTCAAGACGATACCAAGACCTGCCTATCTGACGTATGGGAAACTGTCGACATGGACTAGCCAGGTCATGTCGTATGTAATCGCCACAGTATGGGTTTCATTTTATGTTGCTTTTTCCTGTTTAGGACTGAAATCAGTGAGGAAATCAGCTAAGACATGCGATGCAACTGCCGTGCAGGGCTTGTGTCATTGCTAGATATCCTTTTTCTGAGGCTTTAACGTCGCCCTGTAGCAATCCCGGGTGGTCTTCTGTTCACTTTTGATTTCCTGTACTCCCCATGGCGTCGAGAATTTGATCGTCTGGTGATAGGTCGAGGGGACCGCCTTCATATTGTGGATCCACGGTCGTCCAAGTATAACATTGTAGGCTGACGAACAGTCGATAACGTTAAACTTTGTTTGCTTGTTGACCCCTTTAGCATACACTGGGAGGATGATCTCTCTCAGAGTGTTGGTAGAATCGCCATTGAATCCTATGAGAGTCGTCGATCGACGGGTGATCTCTAATTTATCAATTCCCATAGCTTTGATCGTGCTTAGGAAAATGATATTAGTCGAACTGCCTCCATCGACCAATACTCTTTTGGTCGAGCAGTTGCCAATAATGAGCTGGATAATCAAGCCGTCGTGATGTTTCTTCCAACTATCCTGGAGGTCGTCATGATCGATAGTTATTGGCATCGCCTCCAGTTCCAATTCTTGTTTTGGCCGGGACGACCGAGGGATGGGGTATTCTCCTGATGATTGACTGGCATGCCGCTTGGCTACCGAATAGGTTAAACCACAGACGTCTGATCCACCCGTCACACAGTTGACGAATTTTTCATGGACGGGGGATTCTGGTCTTACATTGTCAACCGATGTAGATTCTTTATCAATCAAGCCTTGTAGATGACCCTTGGAAACGATCCAGGCTAACTCCTTCTGCAGAGAAAGGCCGTTATCTGTCGTATGACCATGGTCGCTATGGAAGTCGCACCATTTAGTCTTATCCTTCTTGTCGTCATCTTTATCAATTTTCTTGGGCCATCGAATAGACGACTGGAAGGCTTTAAGAGCTTCAACCAATTCTTTCGATGTCCCCTTGAATCCATAAGAGGAGATCTTAGGATATTGAGGGAATCGGGGCATAGGATTGCTCTTTTTCTTCTCGAACCGAACGTTCGATATCTAGTGCACTGGCTCTGTCTTGACGCTCGGCTTGGATTTGAAATCTGGTTTCTTGATCCCGAGTTACTTTTTGTCGGTAGAATGCTTACGTCGGAAGGCTAGGTCGTCTTCAAACCTCATGTAAGCCAAAGTCCTAGCTCGGACGTCTTCAAAATTCTTTGGTGGATATTTTGTAAGATCGACGTACAATCCGCTAGTATTATCGTCTAGACCACGCTTGTAGGCCTCGATGGCAGTTTTGATGTCACAATTACGAATGTTGATCATTTTTGTGTTAAAACGATTGAAATAACCTTGGATGGATTCTCTGGATTTTTGGACGACATAATACAGGTTGCTGGTATGTTTTTCCATTTTGCGACTACTTGCGAATTGTTGTGAAAATTGGTTGACCAACTCTGCGAAGTTGTTGATGGACTTAGGTTTGAGATTGATCAACCACTGGAGGGCAAGACCAGTAAGAGTCGCGCCAAAGCTTTAGCACATGCACACCTCTTGATATTGATGTGGAATGGATACTGTCCGCATCAATTGTTTATGTTGAGCGATATGCTCCGTTGGATCGGTTATTCCTGAATATTTGGGCGTAAAAGCAGGAATGTTGTACTTCTTCGGAACATCAACACTTGCTATCGTGTCGATTAAAGGCGGCGCTTGGAATCCTGTGAGAGGTTCGACGTCGACAGGGACGGCGGCGCCAGGTAATTTGGAAAGTAACGACAACATCTTTTCGTTTGATCCTCCAATAACCTGAGTCGCTGAGCGACGGGGTCGTTAGGATCGGGGATCGTACCTATCGGGGGAATGACTTCGGAGTTCTGGGCTGTCGCACCGACTGTCGGGTGGGAACCATTTCCGTGCGACGATCCGTTGGCTTCTCCTGTAAAGGGGAAGTTCATCGGGATCTGATGGGCTATGGCTCCATTGTACAGTGGCAGAGGCCTCAGATGTTGCGAAGGGAATTGTCCGAAGGTAGAACTGTTGACAAAGGTACGTGGACCTGCTTGTAATGGTGTCCTTATGAAAGGTGCACCTGAAGGTCGGGGATCGTTCTGAGGTCCAAAGGAATTGCCAATCGTCGGATTTCTCAGGGAGGCAATTTCCGCGGTTGCTTTCTGGTTCTGCTCATGCAGGGCTTGAATCTGGCTTCGGGCCGTGTTCAATTCTGATTGAAGTTGAACCATGGGATCCTGGTAATTTTCCATCTACCTGAAAGCAACAAAAACTTCACAAGACCGTTAGAGCGATATATGCGTTGGCTTGAGATTTTCTCTAGATGGAGCCCCACGGTGGGCGCCAAACTGTTAATGCCAAAATTACCCAAAAGGATAACTTGAGGTTGATGTGGACTTTAACAACTAAAGAAAAGGGATCTCAAGACCAATCAACACAATCGCAATAAAAAGTAAATAAGACAGGAGACTTGGTGACGCGGAAAACCCAAACGAGGGAAAAAACCACGGTCGACTTGTGAGAGTCGACATTGCACTATAGTCGCCAAACAGGGGCGAAAGTCCTTTTGTAACAAGTGTTTTGTGTAGAACAGATTACAATAAGAGAAAAAGTGGACTTAATCGTAAGAAAAAATCATGCGTCGTGCGTAAATCGTGCGAAATAAGCCGTTATCGTGCGGTTCGAACTGCTATCCTGTGGAAGTTGCGTTAGCGATGTGTGTTCGAATGAATTGGTGATCACTGATGTATTGTGTAAGAAATGTAGAAATGAGTGCAGATATGTTGAATTCGGATGTGTTTCGATGTGTAGTAGTTTGATCACCGATGTGCTTTTCGGTTGTGGAATAGGTCTCTATATAGCTTTCGCCGGCAATGAATGTGTTTTGATGGCTTGTTTTGTAACCTCTGTCGGGTCTTTAACGCCATCAAAAGCTTGTCTGTTACTGGTCGTTGTACCATGAATGCTCGTAGACCTGCATTAATGAACAAAAGAAGCGGATGTTTGACTGTCACCGTCTTGAGTCTCGGACGTCGGTCGTATGAAACATACGACCATCAGGAAAGTGTACGACCAAATGTTCGTCTGTAAATAACCCGTAAGACCTTACATTAATACAAGAGTGGTCTTATGTAAATGTTATTTGAGTTTTCTATCGTCAGTCGTAAAGTGTGATTTTTTACCCAAACAGGAATCGATTCTGACGTGATGTCTGTGTTTGGGCAAAAAATCACGTCGCCCGACCGCGACCAGAACAGGTAGGACGTATGATTAAGAACTATATCTTGTATTAAGATAAGGTCTCGACAAAGACCTAAAAAACCTCCGTCGTCCCTCCTAAAAGGTAAGTGGAGAGTTCCTCACGACACTCGACCTCGACGTCGCCTACTTCGCACGACCATCACGTAAGATCACTGCACCTTCGACCAAAGCTAACGTTAACCTTGACTGTTACGTTTGTTAAGTATTTAATGCATGAGTCAAAGCCATTAACAGCAAGCAGCCGTAACGGACGAAGAACATTATGGATAATCACTCCGGCAACCGTTTCCAGCCGTTGTAGCCGTTGATCAAAGCATTAATAGAGCTAATTAATGACGCGAAGACTATAAATACCCAGCTAAGTCTTCACATCAAGGATCATCAGTAAATATCCGATACACATCAGCAATCATCAGCGAACATCGCTGAACAGCAGAGAAAAACATTCAAGCTCATAGCTAAGAACCCTCAAACTATGGAAATCAAGTACTGAAAGCCAGAACCCTACAGCGAACTCAAGAACACTCGAAGAAAAGCTCAAGTCATCGCTCTCGACGCACGACAACAGCCCTCGACCAGTAGTTCATACTTTGTTTCGTACACGACAAACACCTATTTTTACATTCAAACACTTGTACTTTACATTTCGAAGCATTTCCTTCATTTGTATTTTAACCTTTGTACGATCGACACCAGTATCGAAGGACATCGCCCCTGATTGGCGACCATAGTGCAGCGACGACACCCCCTGTCATCCGCAGGTTTTTTCCTCGATTGAGGTTTTTCCTGCGTCATCAAATCCCTTGTTTCTTTATTTTTATCCTCGTCACACGTTTCGTCGAAAGATTCTTTCTTTAGTTGTTTAAGTCCACATCGACCTTAAGTTTTCCCTTTGGTGCGATTTTTGGCATTAATAGATTGGCGCCATCCGTGGGACTACATCTAGAGAAAATACTCGACGAACGTGCATTCTACTAATAGTTTCTTGGAGTTTCTTCTATTTTCTGTTGCAGGAAAATGGCAACCCCTGGAAATCCGCAGCAAGCCGTCGCTCAGATGTATCAGGAGCTCGAGGTTGCCAGGAATCAACTCAATGCAATGGCAAAGCAGAATCGCAGAGTAGCTGAAGAGATCGCGCGGCTAAGGAATCCTTTTGGACCCCAGAATGGTCATAGACATTTCATCCAGAATCCAGGTCAGGGACCAGGCCCGTCCGCGCAGAATCCGCATCCAGGTCCATTCATGCAGAATCAACAGTCGGGTCCGTTCATTCCGAATCCCCAGTCTGGGCAGATTCCCCCTCAGCACATCCGACCACCACCCTTGAACAATGGATCCCAACCATTGCAAGGTGGCGCCCATCCATTTCAAAATGGATCCCAGCCGTTCCAAAGTGGTCCGCAATCTTTCCAGCAGAGATCGCAGCCTTTTCAGCAGGGACCACAATCGTTTCAGAATGGACCGCTGCAATTCCACTATGGGTCGCAGCCATATTTTGTCCCGTTCAACGGGGACACCAATGGTTCGTCGCATGGTAATGGCACTAGTCCAGGGACCAATCCCTCGACAGGGGCAAATCCTGATCTTAACGATCCCGTCGCCCAGCGTTTGAAGATGTTAGAGGACCAAAATGAGCGCGTCCTATCCTTGCTCGCCAAGTTGCCTGGGGCAGCCGTGCATGTCGACGTCGAGCCTTGCTCAGGGTATCAAGCGTCGCCCTTCATCGACGAGATCGCCACCGTCGAGGTCCCAAAGAAGTATAACATTCATGCCTTCACTCCCAAGTATTCGGGTGTGACCGATCCAACCGAGCATGTCGCGCAGTATAAGCAGCTCATGTGGACAATCTCGATTCCACACATGTACCAGGAAGTATGTATGTGCAAGAGTTTCGGGGCGACTCTCACTGGTCCAGCTCTCCAGTGGTTAATCAATCTCAAACCCAAATCTATCGGGTCGTTCGCCGAATTGGTCAACCAATTCTCCCGGCAATTCGCCAACAGTCGTAAGATGGAAAAGCAGACTAGTGATATGTACTATGTCGTGCAGAAGACCAATGAGTCTATTCGAAGTTATTTCAATAGATTCAATGCCGAAATGATCAGTATCCGCAATTGTGATATCAAAACTGCGATTGAAGCTTATAAGCGTGGTCTAGACGATAGTTCAGGTCTATATATCGATCTGACCAAGTATCCCCCAGGGACTTTCAAAGACGTCCGAGCTCGAACCTTACATTTATGAGGGTCGAAGACGACGCAGCCTTTCGTCGCAAGCACACTGACGACAAGAAGTCGTTAGGCGTCAGAAAGCCAGAGTTCAAGACAAAGGTTGTTTCCAGAATAGAGCCAGCGCGTCAAATTTCAAATGTTCGTTTCAAGACGAAAGCAGAGGCTAAGACCGCGACTAAGTTCACTCAGTACCCCAGGATATCCTCTTACGGATTCAAAGGATCTGCAAAGGACTTAGTCGGAGCTCTGAAGACCGCTCAAGCTACCACTCGATGGCCAAAGAAGTCCGACCTGGACGATGCTAAGAAAGACAAATCAAAGTGGTGCGACTTCCATGCCGATCATGGTCATGCGACAGACGACTGTATCGCATTGAAGAAGGAACTAGCATATCATATTCCGAAAGGAAATCTCAAAGATATCATCGAAGATGTCGCTATTTCAGCTAACGGACATCGAACGACGACCCCCGAGCATGCAGAGGTCATCAATTGCATCACCGGTGGTTCAAATGTGTGTGGTCTGACGTATTCAGTGGCCAAGCATCATGCCAGTCAGACGCCCGATGATCGGCCTATTCCTCGGTCGTCTAGACCCAAATGAGATTTGGAGCTAGAAGCCATGAAGATTGTGTTCGACTACGTCGACCTTGGCGACTCGTATCAGAAGCATCACGACGGGTTGATCATTCAGATCACGGTCGGTAACTGTCTAATGCGTCGAGTCTTGATCGACGGGGGCAGCTCAGCAAATGTTATTTTTCTCAACACCTCAAAGCCATGGGAATCGATCGCTCGGAAATCACCCGACGTTCGACGACTTTAGTCGGTTTCAATGCAGAAGCGACGAGCACCTTCGGAGAGATAATCTTGCCCGTGTACGCCGGAAGAGTCAACAAGCAGACCAAGTTCAGTGTCATCGATTGTGCGTCGGCCTATAACATCATCTTAGGACGACCATGGATCCATGATATGAAAGCCGTTCCCTCGACGTATCATCAAATGTTGAAATTCCCTACGCCATGGGGAATCCAGGAGATTAAGAGTGAGCCAAAAGTCGCTCGTGAGTGCTACAAGTCTACCTTGAAGCCGCGAAAATAAACCAAAGTCACAAGATCAGGCTCTCGACAGGTTCGTTCCTCTATCCCTAAATTAATATCTTTTTCACAGAGATAAGTCTACTATGGTGCCCGGTCGCACGAAAACATAGTCAACGCAGGACAATATTTCTCCGTGCCATTCTGTCATTTAAAACCTATCTTTTCCTCCCAAAAAGAATAAAGTAATAAATGACAGGGGGCAAATAGAGAGAGTCTGAAATGGTACGTTCTCTAACTCTTTTTCATACGATTTTTTCTCACAAAATGTTTACTGACTTTAAATTCGCAGAATCGCACGGCAGTAATCATTAAGTCTAGATGACTTTAAATTCGCAGAATCGCACGACATAAACAATCAGGATTTTCTTCCCTGACCATCCCTCCACAGGGGCATACGACGCAAATTCCTCGTACGATCTCGTCGTACAATCGCAAAGCCTAAATAACTTACATCTAAGTTTCTTAGCTTTTATACCCTGAATGGATACTTTAATCGCGTGTTTTTATTTGTTTTACGTTCTTATTATCGTATTACAATGAGTGCCTTAGTCGCATGATTTCATATGTATCTTATGTTCGACTTTATAATCAAATGTGATTCGAATAAAGCATAAGAAAAAGATATATTCATTAAGTAAACCATTATATACATACTCGATCCCTGATTGGTCGAATGGCAAAACAAACAAGAAAAATTCTAGACGGCAGGGGGAAAATCGGTCGTATCCCTGCTCGAAGTACCGACCCGAGGACCTTCATCTGCCACTCCTCCCGCACGAATCTCCTACAGTTCATACTGAGCATCGAAAAGCTGGATGGCTAGCTCGTCAGCACGCGCCAAGGCAAACCTCTCCCTATCTAAAACCGCCTTCTCTCTCTCCAACGCCACAACTTCTCTTTCAAGGGCAGACGCCATCAACCCCTCAACTTTCGACATCCCAGCGTGTAATGCCAAAGACGACTGGAACGTCTGAAAAATAACACAAGAAAATATTAGATGACTAAACGAACAAGACAAGACATGAAAGATTGACACTCACCATGAACGCCAGACTGGCAACTTGAGATCCAATCTCTCCGGCCGGAACTCCACGAAAACGCTCCCCGAAATACGGGAGCAAATACTTCCCAGATGAGGGAACGATGTCGTCCCGTCTAGGACACCATCCTCCATAAAGTCAGACGGCAATGTAAAATTGACCGTCATAACTTCGGCCGATGATCCCTTGCCCCTGTCAGCAGACGTTGGGATCGACACTTTGGACATCGGCTTCGTCACCGTCGCCGGAAGCGTAGAACTTGCTGCTGTCGCGTCCGTTACGCCAAAAAGTCTAGATGACGCCCTCGCCTCCTTAGGCAGAACAACTCCCGGTGAGTTATCAACCCTAGACGACGGTTCCCTCAGGACTGTCCTCCGGGTTCTCTTTTCGCTCGACTCAGCTATCGAAACATTTTCACCCCGAAGGGCACGCATAACCTGCTCCCCTCTCGCCCTAGAGACCGATTTCCTCTTGGTCGGCACTGATTAGGAAATACATGAAGCGTCAGGCGGATAGAGTAAACAAAGTAAAATAAAAACTACGGTACGTTTACCAGTCGCTTTTTCCCTCTCATTCTCCTCTCCCTCTTCTTCAGAATCTCCCATCGCATCCTCGTCCTCGGCCGCCGGTTGCCACGTGACGAAAGATCGATCATCAGTACTATAACTCAGGAATCTGTCGACCTTGGCTCGAGAACCTTCGTTCGGGTGCAAGCCATAGAAAGCGGAAGAACCAAACAGTCACACATATCGAAAAAGCATACCTCCCATGTTCCAGTCAGGACGAACCCATTTGCTATTGATGTCAAGCAAGTCAGTATGCACGAATACATACCTCGATTTCCACCCACGATCATTGACGCCAGTTCCCAAAACCAGGGTGTGGTCACCCTTAAACTTGGAATACGGACTGTAATTCCAATTCTTGTCTCTCTTAACATTATAAGCCAACCAGAAATCATTCAGGGTCATAGGTGGATCCTACTTTCCAGACAATCGCTCGATAACCAGAAAAACCCGCCAAAGTTGGGGCATCAACTGCCCTGGTGACAGGCCAAAATATCGCATGAAATTCTTAGATAAAACCGAATACGGCCACTCAAACCCTATTTTGAAGGGATACTCGTATATCACGAAGCATCCTTCGGGACAATTCTCAGGACGTATATCACCTGGAATGGTTAACTCTACTTCCGGAGGGATCTTCGCTAGGCGCCTAAAGGCATCTAAATCCTCCTGACTCACGATAGAACTCTCTGGCTCAATCGACATTGTTTATCAAACGAAGGAGACGATCGATAAAAACCAAAGTGGAAGAGCAATGCGTTATATAAACACTCTAAACCTCAAACAATCTCTACTAGGGCGAAGATTTGCAACGATTCGAGTAAGTTCGGACGAAGAATGGAAAGGAATCAAGGCGAAATCTCTTCCCAAATAAACACTTCGAAATATAACAAGAAAAGATCCGCCGTGATCTTTATTTATACAAACAATCGCATCAAATCGAATCCCTGGATGACCGCCGCGCATCCCCGTCCTTTCGCATGCCCGCCCGGATCTTCGACACCTGTCCTCGACAGCTGGTAAGCATCATCGTACGTCAGCATGACATCACGACCTCGTTCCTCTTTCGACTTCTCGTTCAGTTAGAAGAGGACTAGTCTAGTTCCAAGACGATTAAAGGTAATTTTCCCTTTCCTTTTTTTCTCACGCGTCTGATTGACAAAATTTAAACTCGAATTTGCCATCCTTCTTTTAAAATTTGGGGGCAAACTGTTTGGGCAAAAAATCACGCCGCCCGACCACGAACAGAACAGGTAGGACGTATAATTAAGAACTATATCTTGTATTAAGATAAGGTCTCGACAAAGACCTAAAAAACCTCTGTCGTCCCTCCTAAAAGGTAAGTCGAGAGTTCCTCACGACACTCGACCTCGACGTCGCCAACTTCGCACGACCATCGCGTAAGATCACTTCACCTTCGACCAAAGCTAACGTTAACCTTGACTGTTACGTTTGTTAAGTATTTAATGCAGGAGTCAAAGCCATTAACAGCAAGCAGCCGTAACAGACGAATAACATTATGGATAATCACTCCGGCAACCGTTTCCAGCCGTTGTAGCCGTTGATCAAAGCATTAATAGAGCTAATTAATGACGTGAAGACTATAAATACCCAGCTAAGTCTTCACATCAAGGATCATCAGTAAACATCCGATACACATCAGCAATCATCAGCGAACATCGCCGAACAGCAGAGAAAAACATTCAAGCTCATAGCTAAGAACCCTTAAACTCTGGAAATCAAGTACTGAAAGCCAGAACCCTACAGCGAACTCAAGAACACTAGAAGAAAAGCTCAAGTCATCGCTCTCGACGCACGACAACAGCCCTCGACCAGCAGTTCATACTTTGTTTCGTACACGACAAACACCTATTTTTACATTCAAACACTTGTACTTTACATTTCGAAGCATTTCCTTCATTTGTATTGTAACTTTTGTACGATCGACACCAGTATCGAAGGACATCGCCCCTGATTGGCGACCATAGTGCAGCGATGACACCCCCTATCGTCCGCAGGTTTTTTCCTCGATTGAGGTTTTTCCTGTGTCATCAAATCCCTTGTTTCTTTATTTTTATCCTCGTCACACGTTTCGTCGAAAGATTCTTTCTTTAGTTGTTTAAGTCCACATCGACCTTAAGTTGTCCCTTTGGTGCGATTTTTGGCATTAATAGTTTGGCGCCATCCGTGGGACTACATCTAGAGAAAATCCTCGACGAACGTGCATTCTACTAATAGTTTCTTGGAGTTTCTTCTATTTTCTGTTGCAGGAAAATGGCAGCCCCTGGAAATCCGTAGCAAGCCGTCGCTCAGATGTATCAGGAGCTCGAGGTTGCCAGGAATCAACTCAATGCAATGGCAAAGAAGAATCACAGAGTAGCTGAAGAGATCGCGCGGCTAAGGAATCCTTTTGGACCCCAGAATGGTCATAGACCATTCATCCAGAATCCAGGTCTGGGACCAGGCCCGTCCGCACAGAATCAGCATCCAGGTCCATTCATGCAGAATCAACAGCCGGGTCCGTTCATTCCGAATCCCCAGTCTGGGCAGATTCCCCCTCAGTACATCCGACCACCACCCTTGAACAATGGATCCCATCCATTTCAAGGTGGCTCCCAGCCGTTTCAAAATGGATCCCAGTCGTTTTCCCAGCCGTTCCAAAGTGTCCGCAATCTTTCCAGCAGAGATCGCAGCCATTTCAGCAGGGACCACAATCATTTCAGAATGGACCGCAGCAATTCCACTATGGGTCGCAGCCATATTTTGTCCCGTTCAACGGGGACACCAATGGTTCGTCGCATGGTAATGGCACTAGTCCAGGGACCAATCCCTCGACAGGGGCAAATCCTGATCTTAACGATCTCGTCGCCCAGCGTTTGAAGATGTTAGAGGACCAAAATGAGCGCGTCCTATCCTTGCTCGCCAAGTTGCCTGGGGCAGCCGTGCCTGTCGACGTCGAGCCTCGCTCAGGGTATCAAGCGTCACCCTTCATCGACGAGATCGCCACCGTCGAGGTCCCAAAGAAGTATAACATTCCTGCCTTCACTCCCAAGTATTCGGGTGTGACCGATCCAACCGAGCATGTTGCACAGTATAAGCAGCTCATGTGGACAATCTCGATTCCACACATGTACCAGGAAGTATGTATGTGCAAGAGTTTTGGGGCGACTCTCACTGGTCCAGCTCTCCAGTGGTTGATCAATCTCAAACCCAAATCTATCGGGTCGTTCGCCGAATTGGTCAACCAATTCTCACGGCAATTCGCCAGCAGTCGTAAGATGGAAAAGCAAACTAGTGATCTGTACTATGTCGTGCAGAAGACCAATGAGTCTATTCGAAGTTATTTCAATAGATTCAATGCCGAAATGATCAGTATCCGCAATTGTGACATCAAAACTGCGATTGAAGCTTATAAGTGTGGTCTAGACGATAGTTCAGGTCTATATATCGATCTGACCAAGTATCCCCCAGGGACTTTTGAAGACGTCCGAGCTCGAACCTTAGCATATATGAGGGTCGAAGACGACACAACCTTTCGTTGCAAGCACACTGACGACAAGAAGTCATTAGGCGTCAGAAAGCCAGAGTTCAAGACAAAGGTTGTTTCCAGAATAGAGCCAGCGAGTCAAATTTCAAATGTTCGTTTCAAGACGAAAGCAGAGGCCAAGACCGCGACTAAGTTCACTCAGTACCCCAAGATATCCTCTTAAGGATTCAAAGGATCTGCAAAGGACTTAGTCGGAGCACTGAAGACTGCTCAAGCTACCATTCGATGGCCAAAGAAGTCCGACCTGAACGATGCTAAGAAAGACAAATCAAAGTGGTGCGACTTCCATGCCGATCATGGTCATGCGACAGACGACTGTATCGCATTGAAGAAGGAACTAGCATATCATTTTCCGAAAGGAAATCTCAAAGATATCATCGACAATGTCGCTATTTCAGCTAACGGACATCGAACGACGACCCCCGAGCATCAAATCGAATCCCTGGATGACCGTCGCGCATCCCCGTCCTTTCGCATGCCCGCCCGGATCTTCGACACCTGTCCTCGACATCTGGTAAGCATCACCGTACGTCAGCATGACATCACGACCTCGTTCCTCTTTCGACTTCTCGTTCAGTTAGAAGCGGACTAGTCTAGTTCCAAGACGATTAAAGGTAATTTTCCCTTGCCTTTTTTTCTCACGCGTCTGATTGACAAAATTTAAACTCGAATTTGCCATCCTTCTTTTAAATTTTGGGGGCAAACTGTTTGGGCAAAAAATCACGTCGCCCGACCGCGACCAGAACAGGTAGGACGTATGATTAAGAACTATATCTTGTATTAAGATAAGGTCTCGACAAAGACCTAAAAAACCTACGTCGTCCCTCCTAAAAGGTAAGTCGAGAGTTCCTCACGACACTCGACCTCGACGTCGCCTACTTCGCACGACCATCGCGTAAGATCACTGCACCTTCGACCAAAGCTAACGTTAACCTTGACTGTTACGTTTGTTAAGTATTTAATGCAGGAGTCAAAGCCATTAACAGCAAGCAGCCGTAACGGACGAAGAACATTATGGATAATCACTTCGGCAACCGTTTCCAGCCGTTGTAGCCGTTGATCAAAGCATTAATAGAGCTAATTAATGACGCGAAGACTATAAATACCCAGCTAAGTCTTCACATCAAGGATCATCAGTAAACATCCGATACACATCAGCAATCATCAGCGAACATCGTCGAACAGCAGAGAAAAACATTCAAGCTCATAGCTAAGAACCCTCAAACTCTGGAAATCAAGTACTGAAAGCCAGAACCCTACAGCGAACTTAAGAACACTCGAAGAAAAGCTCAAGTCATCGCTCTCGACGTACGACAACAGCCCTCGACCAGCAGTTCAGACTTTGTTTCGTACACAACAAACACCTATTTTTACATTCAAACACTTGTACTTTACATTTCGAAGCATTTCCTTCATTTGTATTGTAACCTTTGTACGATCGACACCAGTATCGAAGGACATCTCCCCTGATTGGCGACCATAGTGCAGCGACGACACCCCCTATCGTCCGCAGGTTTTTTCCTCGATTGAGGTTTTTCCCGTGTCATCAAATCCCTTGTTTCTTTATTTTTATCCTCATCACACATTTCATCGAAAGATTCTTTCTTTAGTTGTTTAAGTCCACATCGACCTTAAGTTGTCCCTTTGGTGCGATTTTTGGCATTAATAGTTTGGCGCCATCCGTGGGATTACATCTAGAGAAAATCCTCGACGAACGTGCATTCTACTAATAGTTTCTTGGAGTTTCTTCTATTTTCTGTTGCAGGAAAATGGCAGCCCCTGGAAATCCGCAGCAAGCCGTCGCTCAGATGTATCAGGAGCTCGAGGTTGCTAGGAATCAACTCAATGCAATGGCAAAGCAGAATCGCAGAGTAGCTGAAGAGATAGCGCGGCTAAGGAATCCTTTTGGACCCCAGAATGGTCATAGACCATTCATCCAGAATCCAGGTCCGGGACCAGGCCCGTCCGCGCAGAATCAGCATCCAGGTCCATTCAAGCAGAATCAACAGCCGGTTCCGTTCATTCCGAATCCCCAGTCTAGGCAGATTCCCCCTCAGCACATCCGACCACCACCCTTGAACAATGGATCCCAACCATTGCAAGGTGGCGCCCAGCCATTTCAAAATGGATCCCAGTCCTTTTCCCAGCCGTTCCAAAGTGGTCCGCAATCTTTCCAGCAGAGATCGCAGCCATTTCAGCAGGGACCACAATTGTTTCAGAATGGACCGCAGCAATTCCACTATGGGTCGCAGCCATATTTTGTCCCGTTCAACGGGGACACCAATGGTTCGTCGCATGGTAATGGCACTAGTCCAGGGACCAATCCCTCGACAGGGGCAAATCATGATCTTAACGATCTCGTCGCCCAACGTTTGAAGATGTTAGAGGACCAAAATGAGCGCGTCCTATCCTTGCTCGCCAAGTTGCCTGGGGCAGCCGTGCCTGTCGACGTCGAGCCTCGCTCAGGGTATCAAGCGTCACCCTTCATCGACGAGATCGCCACCGTCGAGGTCCCAAAGAAGTATAACATTCCTGCCTTCACTCCCAAGTATTCGGGTGTGACCGATCCAACCGAGCATGTTGCACAGTATAAGCAGCTCATGTGGACAATCTCGATTCCACACATGTACCAGGAAGTATGTATGTGCAAGAGTTTCGGGGCGACTCTCACTGGTCCAGCTCTCCAGTGGTTGATCAATCTCAAACCCAAATCTATCGGGTCGTTCGCCGAATTGGTCAACCAATTCTCCCGGCAATTCGCCAGCAGTCGTAAGATGGAAAAGCAAACTAGTGATCTGTACTATGTCGTGCAGAAGACCAATGAGTCTATTCGAAGTTATTTCAATAGATTCAATGCCGAAATGATCAGTATCCGCAATTGTGACATCAAAACTGCGATTGAAGCTTATAAGTGTGGTCTAGACGATAGTTCAGGTCTATATATAGATCTGACCAAGTATCCCCCAGGGACTTTTGAAGACGTCCGAGCTCGAACCTTAGCATATATGAGGGTCGAAGACGACACAACCTTTCGTCGCAAGCACACTGACGACAAGAAGTCATTAGGCGTCAGAAAGCCAGAGTTCAAGACAAAGGTTGTCTCCAGAATAGAGCCAGCGCGTCAAATTTCAAATGTTCGTTTCAAGACGAAAGCAGAGGCCAAGACCGCGACTAAGTTCACTCAGTACCCCAAGATATCCTCTTACGGATTCAAAGGATCTGCAAAGGACTTAGTCGGAGCACTGAAGACTGCTCAAGCTACCATTCGATGGCCAAAGAAGTCCGACCTGGACGATGCTAAGAAAGACAAATCAAAGTGGTGCGACTTCCATGCCGATCATGGTCATGCGACAGACGACTGTATCGCATTGAAGAAGGAACTAGCATATCATTTTCCGAAAGGAAATCTCAAAGATATCATCGACAATGTCGCTATTTCAGCTAACGGACATCGAACGACGACCCCCGAGCATCAAATCGAATCCCTGGATGACCGTCGCGCATCCCCGTCCTTTCGCATGCCCGCCCGGATCTTCGACACCTGTCCTCGACAGCTGGTAAGCATCATCGTACGTCAGCATGACATCACGACCTCGTTCCTCTTTCGACTTCTCGTTCAGTTAGAAGCGGACTAGTCTAGTTCCAAGACGATTAAAGGTAATTTTCCCTTGCCTTTTTTTCTCACGCGTCTGATTGACAAAATTTAAACTCGAATTTGCCATCCTTCTTTTAAATTTTGGGGGCAAACTGTTTGGGCAAAAAATCACGTCGCCCGACCGCGACCAGAACAGGTAGGACGTATGATTAAGAACTATATCTTGTATTAAGATAAGGTCTCGACAAAGACCTAAAAAACCTACGTCGTCCCTCCTAAAAGGTAAGTCGAGAGTTCCTCACGACACTCGACCTCGACGTCGCCTACTTCGCACGACCATCGCGTAAGATCACTGCACCTTCGACCAAAGCTAACGTTAACCTTGACTGTTACGTTTGTTAAGTATTTAATGCAGGAGTCAAAGCCATTAACAGCAAGCAGCCGTAACGGACGAAGAACATTATGGATAATCACTCCGGCAACCGTTTCCAGCCGTTGTAGCCGTTGATCAAAGCATTAATAGAGCTAATTAATGACGCGAAGACTATAAATACCCAGCTAAGTCTTCACATCAAGGATCATCAGTAAACATCCGATACACATCAGCAATCATCAGCGAACATCGTCGAACAGCAGAGAAAAACATTCAAGCTCATAGCTAAGAACCCTCAAACTCTGGAAATCAAGTACTGAAAGCCAGAACCCTACAGCGAACTTAAGAACACTCGAAGAAAAGCTCAAGTCATCGCTCTCGACGTACGACAACAGCCCTCGACCAGCAGTTCAGACTTTGTTTCGTACACAACAAACACCTATTTTTACATTCAAACACTTGTACTTTACATTTCGAAGCATTTCCTTCATTTGTATTGTAACCTTTGTACGATCGACACCAGTATCGAAGGACATCTCCCCTGATTGGCGACCATAGTGCAGCGACGACACCCCCTATCGTCCGCAGGTTTTTTCCTCTATTGAGGTTTTTCCCGTGTCATCAAATCCCTTGTTTCTTTATTTTTATCCTCGTCACACGTTTCATCGAAAGATTCTTTCTTTAGTTGTTTAAGTCCACATCGACCTTAAGTTGTCCCTTTGGTGCGATTTTTGGCATTAATAGTTTGGCGCCATCCGTGGGATTACATCTAGAGAAAATCCTCGACGAACGTGCATTCTACTAATAGTTTCTTGGAGTTTCTTCTATTTTCTGTTGCAGGAAAATGGCAGCCCCTGGAAATCCGCAGCAAGCCGTCGCTCAGATGTATCAGGAGCTCGAGGTTGCTAGGATTCAACTCAATGCAATGGCAAAGCAGAATCGCAGAGTAGCTGAAGAGATAGCGCGGCTAAGGAATCCTTTTGGACCCCAGAATGGTCATAGACCATTCATCCAGAATCCAGGTCCGGGACCAGGCCCGTCCGCGCAGAATCAGCATCCAGGTCCATTCATGCAGAATCAACAGCCGGTTCCGTTCATTCCGAATCCCCAGTCTGGGCAGATTCCCCCTCAGCATATCCGACCACCACCCTTGAACAATGGATCCCAACCATTGCAAGGTGGCACCCAGCCATTTCAAAATGGATCCCGGTCCTTTTCCCAGCCGTTCCAAAGTGGTCCGCAATCTTTCCAGCAGAGATCGCAGCCATTTCAGCAGGGACCACAATTGTTTCAGAATGGACCGCAGCAATTCCACTATGGGTCGCAGCCATATTTTGTCCCGTTCAACGGGGACACCAATGGTTCGTCGCATGGTAATGGCACTAGTCCAGGGACCAATCCCTCGACAGGGCAAATCCTGATCTTAACGATCCCGTCGCCCAGCGTTTGAAAATGTTAGAGGACCAAAATGAGCGCGTCCTATCCTTGCTCGCCAAGTTGCCTGGGGCAGCCGTGCCTGTCGACGTCGAGCCTCGCTCAGGGTATCAAGCGTCACCCTTCATCGACGAGATCGCCACCGTCGAGGTCCCAAAGAAGTATAACATTCCTGCCTTCACTCCCAAGTATTCGGGTGTGACCGATCCAACCGAGCATGTTGCACAGTATAAGCAGCTCATGTGGAAAATCTCGATGCCACACATGTACCAGGAAGTATGTATGTGCAAGAGTTTCGGGGCGACTCTCACTGGTCCAGCTCTCTAGTGGTTGATCAATCTCAAACCCAAATCTATCGGGTCGTTCGCCGAATTGGTCAACCAATTCTTTCGGCAATTCGCCAGCAGTCGTAAGATGGAAAAGCAAACTAGTGATCTGTACTATGTTGTGCAGAAGACCAGTGAGTCTATTCGAAGTTATTTCAATAGATTCAATGCCGAAATGATCAGTATCCGCAATTGTGACATCAAAACTGCGATTGAAGCTTATAAGCGTGGTCTAGACGATAGTTCAGGTCTATATATCGATCTGACCAAGTATCCCCCAGGGACTTTCGAAGACGTCCGAGCTCGAACCTTAGCATATATGAGGGTCGAAGACGACACAGCCTTTCGTCGCAAGCACACTGACGACAAGAAGTCGTTAGGCGTCAGAAAGTCGGAGTTCAAGACAAAGGTTGTTTCCAGAATAGAGCCAGCGCATCAAATTTCAAATGTTCGTTTCAAGACGAAAGCAGAGGCCAAGACCGCGACTAAGTTCACTCAGTACCCCAAGATATCCTCTTACGGATTCAAAGGATCTGCAAAGGACTTAGTCGGAGCTCTAAAGACTGCTCAAGCTAACATTCGATGGCCAAAGAAGTCCGACCTGGACGATGCTAAGAAAGACAAATCAAAGTGGTGCGACTTCCATGCCGATCATGGTCATGCGACAAACGACTGTATCGCATTGAAGAAGGAACTAGCATATCATTTTCCGAAAGGAAATCTCAAAGATATCATCGACGATATTGCTATTTTAGCTAACGGACATCGAATGACGACCCCCGAGCATCAAATCGAATCCCTGGATGACCGCCGCGCATCCCCGTCCTTTCGCATGCCCACCCGGATCTTCGACACCTGTCCTTGACAGCTGGTAAGCATCATCGTACGTCAGCATGACATCACGACCTCGTTCCTCTTTTGACTTCTCGTTCAGTTAGAAGCGGACTAGTCTAGTTCCAAGACGATTAAAGGTAATTTTCCCTTGCCTTTTTTTCTCACGCGTCTGATTGACAAAATTTAAACTCGAATTTGCCATCCTTCTTTTAAATTTTGGGGGCAAACTGTTTGGGCAAAAAATCACGTCGCCCGACCGCGACCAGAACAGGTAGGACGTATGATTAAGAACTATATCTTGTATTAAGATAAGGTCTCGACAAAGACCTAAAAAACCTCCGTCGTCCCTCCTAAAAGGTTAGTCGAGAGTTCCTCACGACACTCGACCTCGACGTCGCCTACTTCGCACGACCATCGCGTAAGATCACTGCACCTTCGACCAAAGCTAACGTTAACCTTGACTGTTACGTTTGTTAAGTATTTAATGCAGGAGTCAAAGCCATTAACAGCAAGCAGCCGTAACGGACGAAGAACATTATGGATAATCACTCCGGCAACCGTTTCCAGCCGTTGTAGCCGTTGATCAAAGCATTAATAGAGCTAATTAATGACGCGAAGACTATAAATACCCAGCTAAGTCTTCACATCAAGGATCATCAGTGAACATCCGATACACATCAGCAATCATCAGCGAACATCGTCGAACAGCAGAGAAAAACATTCAAGCTCATAGCTAAGAACCCTCAAACTCTGGAAATCAAGTACTGAAAGCCAGAACCCTACAGCGAACTCAAGAACACTCGAAGAAAAGCTCAAGTCATCGCTCTCGACGCACGACAACAGCCCTCGACCAGCAGTTCAGACTTTGTTTCGTACACGACAAACACCTATTTTTACATTCAAACACTTGTACTTTACATTTCGAAGCATTTCCTTCATTTGTATTGTAACCTTTGTACGATCGACACCAGTATCGAAGGACATCGCCCCTGATTGGCGACCATAGTGCAGCGACGACACCCCCTATCGTTCGCAGGTTTTTTCCTCGATTGAGGTTTTTCCTGTGTCATCAAATCCCTTGTTTCTTTATTTTTATCCTCGTCACACGTTTCGTCGAAAGATTCTTTCTTTAGTTGTTTAAGTCCACATCGACCTTAAGTTGTCCCTTTGGTGCGATTTTTGGCATTAATAGTTTGGCGCCATCCGTGGGACTACATCTAGAGAAAATCCTCGACGAACGTGCATTCTACTAATAGTTTCTTGGAGTTTCTTATATTTTCTGTTGCAGGAAAATGGCAGCCCCTGGAAATCCGCAGCAAGCCGTCGCTCAGATGTATCAGAAGCTCGAGGTTGCCAGGAATCAACTCAATGCAATGGCAAAGCAGAATCGCAGAGTAGCTGAAGAGATCGCGCGGCTAAGGAATCCTTTTGGACCCCAGAATGGTCATAGACCATTCATCTAGAATCCAGGTCCGGGACCAGGCCCGTCCGCGCAGAATCAGCATCCAGGTCCATTCATGCAGAATCAACAGCCGGGTCCGTTCATTCCGATTGACAAAATGGATCCCAACCATTGCAAGGTGGCGCCCATCCGTTTCAAAATGGATCCCAGTCGTTTTTCCAGCCGTTCCAAAGTGGTCCGCAATCTTTCCAGCAGAGATCGCAGCCATTTCAGCAGGGACCAAAATCGTTTCAGAATGGACCGCAGCAATTCCACTATGGGTCGCAGCCATATTTTGTCCCGTTCAACGGGGACACCAATGGTTCGTCGCATGGTAATGGCACTAGTCCAGGGACCAATCCCTCGACAGGGGCAAATCCTGATCTTAACGATCCCGTCGCCCAGCATTTGAAGATGTTAGAGGACCAAAATGAGCGCGTCCTATCCTTGCTCGCCAAGTTGCCTTGGGCAGCCGTGCCTGTCGACGTCGAGCCTCGCTCAGGGTATCAAGCGTCACCCTTCATCGACGAGATCGCCACCGTCGAGGTCCTAAAGAAGTATAACATTCCTGCCTTCACTCCCAATTATTCGGGTGTGACCGATCCAACCGAGCATGTTGCACAATATAAGCAGCTCATGTGGACAATCTCGATTCCACACATGTACCAGGAAGTATGTATGTGCAAGAGTTTCGGGGCGACTCTCACTGGTCCAGCTCTCCAGTGGTTGATCAATCTCAAACCCAAATCTATCGGATCGTTCGCCGAATTGGTCAACCAATTCTCCCGGCAATTCGCCAGCAGTTGTAAGATGGAAAAGCAAACTAGTGATCTGTACTATGTCGTGCAGAAGACCAATGAGTCTATTCGAAGTTATTTCAATAGATTCAATGCCGAAATGATCAGTATCCGCAATTGTGACATCAAAACTGCGATTGAAGCTTATAAGCGTGGTCTAGACGATAGTTCAGGTCTATATATCGATCTGACCAAGTATCCCCCAGGGACTTTCG
The DNA here is from genome assembly GCA_033807775.1 of Saussurea involucrata. Lineage (NCBI taxonomy): Eukaryota > Viridiplantae > Streptophyta > Magnoliopsida > Asterales > Asteraceae > Saussurea > Saussurea involucrata. Next base: position 195,303,627 of record CM066314.1, read on the forward strand.
AAGACGTCCGAGCTCGAACCTTAGCATATATGAGGGTCGAAGACGACACAGCCTTTCGTCGCAAGCACACTGACGACACCCCCTATCGTCCGCAGGTTTTTTCCTCGATTGAGGTTTTTCCTGTGTCATCAAATCCCTTGTTTCTTTATTTTTATCCTCGTCACACGTTTCGTCGAAAGATTCTTTCTTTAGTTGTTTAAGTCCACATCGACCTTAAGTTGTCCCTTTGGTGTGATTTTTGGCATTAACAGTCGGGTTGCCCCCAAGTCATGGGCCATGTTCATGCCTACGATCAGGGTTTCGTATCCTGCTTCGTTGTTGGTAGCTTTGAAATCACATCGTATGGAGTACACCATCTTGCCTTCTGTGGTGATTTTGAGACAACGCCAAGACCTGCTTCTATGGCGTTTGAAGAACCGTCGACGTGGAGTACCCAAGTCGTGTCGTCTGTAGTCACCACAGTATGGACTTCTCCTTGTGCTTATTTCTCTAATTCAGGACTGAAATCGGCGACAAAGTCAGCTAGGACTTGTGATTTAATCGTCGTACGAGGCTTGAAATCGATGTCAAAACTACTAAGGTAGATGCTCCACTTTTCTAGTCGTCTTGTCAGTTCAGGTTTTCTCAAGACGGACTTGAGAGGAAAGTTAGTTACGACAGTGATGGGATGAGACTCAAAGTAGTGTCGTAACTTCTTGGCAGCTATGACTAGCGATAGTAGTAACTTTTCCATAGACGTATACTGTGAGATACAACTGTAGGACTTCGTTGTCCTTCGGTTTTGATAACAGGGGCGGAGTTGCCATGTATTCTTTTAACTTTTGTAATGTCCGTTTGTGGTCGTCTGTCCAATCGAACCCCCTGTTTTTCCTTAAGACGTTGTTGAACAAATAACATTTGTCGGATGATCGGGATATAAACCGATTTAGCACTGCCACATGACCTGTGAGTCGTTGGACTTCTTTAAAGTTTCTAGGCGATTTGATATTCACCAGAGCTTTGATTTGATCAGGATTAGCCTCAATCCCACGTCGAGTGACCATATATCCCAGAAATTTCCCGGTACTGACTTCGAAGGAGCATTTCGTGGGATTTAGCTTCATTTGATATTCCCGAAGGATTTTGAAAGACTTCTTCAGATGGTCAACATGATCGGCTGCTTGTTTGAATTTGACGAGCATGTCGTCGATGTAAACTTCCATGGTGTCTCCAAGGTGTTCCTTGAACATCTTGTTGACCAGCCTTTGGTACGTCAATCCTGCGTTTTTCAGGACAAAAGGCATGACCTTATAACAGTAGATGCCTTTATCTGTCATAAAAACAGTTTTCTCCTGGTCGTCGACATGCATTAGGATCTGGTTGTATCCTAAGTAACCATCCATGAACGTTAGAAGCTCATGTCCTGCAGTTGCGTCGACCATAGTGTCGATATGGGGTAGTGGGAACAGATCCTTAGGACAGTCCTTGTTGAGGTCTGTAAAATCGATGCATACTCGCCACTTCCCATTCTTCTGTACGACCACGACGTTGGCTAACTAGTCGGGGTATTTTACTTCTCTGATTTTCCCGGTCTTAAACAAGTTGTCGACCTCGTCATTGATCACCTTGTTTCACTCAAGGGCGAACTTACGACGTTTTTGCTTTATGGGTTTGAACGATGGATCTACGTTCAACTTACGAGAAATGACGTCAGTACTTATGCCGACCATGTCTTCGTGCGTCCAAGCGAAATAGTCGGCGTGCTCCCATAGAAAGGAGACTAATTTTTCTCTTATGATGGGATCTAGCGATGCCCCCACAAAGACGACTCGATCAGGCCTGTCCTGGTCTAAGACAACTTCTTCTATTCGATAGTCATCAGTAGACTCAGCGACATCATGGATCTGTAATTGCTAGAAGTCCTTCTTTTGAGGTTTCAACGTCTCCTTTTAGCAATCGCGGGCGGTCTTCTACTTACTTTTGATCTCCTGTACCCCCCACGGTGTCGGGCAATTGATCGTCTGATGATACGTCGAGGGGACTGCTGTCATGTCGTGGATCCACGGTCGACCAAGAATGATGTTGTAAGCTGCCGAATAGTCAATAACATTAAACTTTGTTTGCTTATTGATCCCTTTAGCATATACTGATAGGAGGACGATTTCTCCCAATGTGTTGGTCGAATCTCCATTGAATCCTACCAGAGTTGTCGAGCGATGAGTTATTTCTGACTTATCGATACCCATTGCCTTGATAGTGCTCAGAAAAAACGATATTGGCTGAACTTCCTCCATCGATCAAAATTCTTTTGGTCGAGCAATTTCCAATAGTAAGCTGGATGATCAATCCGTCGTGGTGTTTCTGCCAATTGTCTTGGAGGTCGTCTTGATCGAACATGATGGGCATTACCTCCAGTTCCAATTCATGCTTTGGTTGGGACGACCGAGAGATTGGATATTCGTTCGATACTTGACTGGCGTGCCTTTTAGCTGCCGAATACGTTAAGTCACAGACGTCTGATCCACCTGTCACGCAGTTGACGACTTTTGCATGGGCAGGGGATGTTGGTTGCGTGTTGTCAATAGGCGCTGATTCTTTGTCGATCAAACCTTGGAGGTGGCCCTTGGGAACGAGCCAAGCCATCTCCTTTTGTAATGCCAAGCAATCGACTGTCGTATGACCATGGTCACTATGGAAGTCACACCATTTGGTCTTGTCTTTCTTGGCATCATCTTTGTCGCTCTTCTTGGGCCATCGAATAGTCGAATGAACGTTCCTGAGAGCTTCGACCAAGTCTTTTGAGGTTCCTTTGAATCCATAAGAAGATATCTTAGGATATTGAGGAAACTTTGGCGTAGGACCGTTCTCTTTCTTTTCGAACCGGACGTTCGATATCTGGAGCGGGGGTTCTGTCTTGACATTTGTCTTGGACTTGAAATCAGGTTTCTTTACTCCAAGCGATTTCATGTCGTTCGAATTCTAACGACGGAAAGCCATGTCATCTTCTACCCTTATATAAGCCAATGTCCTAGCTCGGACATCTTCAAAGTTTTCCGGTGGGTACTTCGTAAGATCGACGTACAAACCTGAACTGTCGTCGTCGAGACCTTGATTATAGGCCTTGATTGCGGTTTTAACGTCGCAGTTTCGGATGCTAATCGTTTCTGCATTGAAGCGATTGAAATAACTGCGGATGGATTCTCCAGCCTTTTCGATGATGTAGTACAGGTCGCTGGTTTGCTTCTCCATCTTGCGACTACTGGCTAACTGTTGTGAAAACTGGTTGACCAACTCCGCAAAGTTGCTGATGGACTTGGGTTTGAGGTTTATCAACCATTGGAGAGAAGCACCTGTAAGGGTCGCACCGAAACTCTTGCACGTGCATACTTCTTGGTACTTATGTGAGATCGACGCGATCCACATTAATTTCTTGTACTGAGCGATATGCTCCGTTTGGTCATTCCTGAATACTTAGGCGTAAAGGCAGGAATAATGTATTTCTTTGGAACATCGACGTTCGCGATTTCGTCGACGAAAGGCGATGCTTGGAATCCTGTACGAGGCTCGACGTCGACGGGAACGGTGGCACCAGGTAACTTTGAGAGTAGAGACAACATCTTCTCATTTTGATCCTCCAGGAGCCTTAATCGTCGGGCGCCTGGATCGTCTGGATTGGACAATGTTCCCGTCAGGGGAATGACTCCTGAATCTTGGGATGTCAGGCCGACCATCGTGTGGAAACCGTTTCCGTACGACGAACCGTTAGCTTCTCCGTTAAGGGGGAAATTCATGGGAATTGTCATTGTCGGTTGAGGGATCGTCGGGATGTGGTAAGGCACGGCTCTGTTGTACAGCGGAGGTGGCCTTAAATGCTACGGTGGAAACTGTCCCAAGAGAGGATCGCTGACAAATGGTCCTGGACCTATCTGGAGCTGTGGTCTTATGAAAGGCGCACCAAAAGAAAGTCGGGGACCGTTCTGAGGTCCGAAGGATTTTCCTATCGTTGGATTCCTCAGGGAAGCAATTTTTGCGACTGCCTTTTGAGTATGTTCATTTAAAGCTTGGATCTGGCTCCGTGCAGCATTCAATTCCATGTGTAGCTGAGCGATTGGATCTTGCTGAGCTGCCATTTTCCTGGAAACAACAAACTTCACAAGATTGTTAGTACGATGTATGCTTGGCTTGAGATATTCTCTAGATGGGGCCCTACGGTGTGCGCCAAACTGTTGATGCCAAATATCACCCAAAGGATAACTTAAGGTCGATGTGGAGCTTTAACAACTAAAGAAAAGGATCTCAAGACAAACAACACAATCGCATACAGAAAGTAAATAGGACAAGGAAAGTTTGGTGACGCGAAAAACCCTATTGAGGGTGAAAACCGCGGCCGACTTGTAGAAGTCGACGGTGCACTATGTTTGCCAAACAGGGGTGATATTCTTTTCTAACAGGTGTCATGAGTACAATAGATTACAATAAGAATAAAAGTAAACTTAATCGTAAGCTACAGTTATGCGTCGTGCGTAATTGCATTGGATCATGCGAAATGAACTATTGTCGTGCGTAGCTTGCGTGAGTAATATTTTCTCAAATGCTATGATGATCTCAGTTGTATTGCGAAAAAGTGTTGAATGCGTAGTGTCTCTTTTTGTTGTGTTGCGCAGACCTTTATATACCTTTTGGGTAGCATTGAATGCGTCTTGATGATTGTCGTAACCGTTGTTTGGTCCTTAATTGTCATTAAGGGCTCGTCCATTATGACCGTTGGGCAATGATTGCTCTTGGACCTGCATTAATGAAACATAGAAAACGGTTGTTGACTGTTAACGGTTAGTATGGTCGTACGACCGTCTTAAGTCACGGTTGTCAATCGTAAGAGTCTTACGACCATCGTAGAAATGTACGACGGAAGGAGCAGTCGTAAGTAACCTGCAGGACCTTATCTTAATACGAGAGTGGTCTTACACAAATGTCATATTTATTTTCTTCGTCGGTCGTGAGGTGTGGAATTTTACCGAAACATATGTGTTGAACCAATTAAATTTTATCTTAAATATTTATTGTTTTACTTATATATTTTAACTATATTAATGTGAAAAAATTCCAACTTATCAAACAAAAATACAAGGAACGTTCCTCTCTTGCATCGGTGACACTAATGGCACGACCAAGGCTTGCAACGTCGTTGAAAAACCAGGTAAACTATTTATTTCACTCATAAGTAAACTTTCAATGATGCTATCATTATAGTACACCACATTTTCTATTTTCACAACTTTATTTTTCATACAAGATCTGGCCATAGTATTGAGAATTCTTCAAACACCCTAACCTGCCAATTCTAGAAACATACTATCTCATACAAGTCTAACAACATACAAACCGTACATGCACGAGGTATATATTATTTACTTACAAATATTTGTTATACTTTTGTTGTTTCATATTACAGTGATGTTTACGTTCTTATTTTCAAAATTCACCACAGTTGACTAGACACAACCATGGTATTTTTGACCCCCTACATACACTTGTCGTCATTGTGGTACAATGTTATGTTATGAGGAACGAAACACAAGAACTTGGAATGTGTCGCAACCAAAACTTTCATTTTGTTGCATAGAGAGGAGTGTGCAAGTGTTATTATTGAGAGAACCACCTGAATACATGTAATATCTCATAAGTGATGCCTTTGGGCAAAAAGGAATTCAATTTCAAAAACATATTAGAACTTATAATGCCATGATTGAATTCACGTCCATGGGTGGTCGTGTTGATTCATCTATTAATAATTGAAAAGGCCCATATGTGTTCCATATGAGTGGTTAAAAATATCAGCGCATTAGATCTATGTTGCCATAATGTGGGCGTAAACAACATTTTACACAACTATATATATATATATATATATATATATATATATATATATATATATATATATATGTGTGTGTGTGTGTGTGTGTGTGTGTGTATGTGTGTGTGTGTGTGATACTGACAATGAAACTGTTAACAGAATCAATACGTTTCAGGATAGTAGTTGAGCATCTATGTTGGACCATGAAATTGTGCATGGTTTATCTCAAATGTTGGATTCTCATAATATTCGTGCAAAAACTTTCCGAATGGCAAGAGATAGATTCAAATCAGCCCCACACTCTTCATTTCGATTTTGCCTTAATGGAAACCAAACAAAATATTTCCATCAATATAATATACCAACGGTTTCAGAAGTTGCGGGTTTAATAGTCGATGATTTTTTACAGAGTCAATTTGCCATTGTGACGTAATTTTTTAGCATCAAACTACAAGTCTTCAAAGAACTACAGATTTGCATCCAAGTTTCATGTCAATGACATACCTATTGATACACCCATATGGTGAAGACGGTTATAGAAGTGTCATTCCTTTAAAAAACTTGTCAAACAGTGAATCAAAAAGACAAAAGTTGACGAGAAGACAATAATATTGTTTTCGTCTTCAACAAATACTGGATAAAGGGAAAAGTCTTCTTTAAATACGTAGATTGCTTCAGCAACATATCGTTGATTCTTTCATAGCAATTGAAGAGGAGCATTTTCGATGGATAGGAAATAACTAAACAAAACTCAGAGCGGATCTTTATTCTGGATTGATGGATGATGTTCATCGTGGTGATTCACATTGTTCAACGGTTGGGAAATCAATTATCTTATCATCATCGCACACTATAAAGCACAAAACTAACAAACGCAATGGCGATTTGTAAATGGACTGGATATCCAGATTTGTTTCTAACTATCACATGAAATCCTAAATGGCCTAAAATCAATGACATGCTCCAGAAAAGCGGCCAAATAGATCATGAAAATCGTGTAGATATTGTGTGTTGTGTGTTTGAGATAAAACTCTCCCAACTAATGCAAGACCTTGAAAATGAATAACCATTTGGACAAATAATCGCATGTAAGTCAGACCTATACTTATCCGACATTTATTTTACTTCTTCAAAACGCGACCACAATTATCTTATCATGATTCTCAATTTCATAATCTTTACATTTATTATATTTTGTAGGTTTGTACACAATTTAATTTCAAAAAAGAGGATTGCCACATGCACATATCTTGCTCTTCTTACATCAGACAATGAAAAATCCTTTAGGTAAGCATATCGACAATATAATAACAACCGAACTTCCTGATCCCGATGTTGATCTTGATTGGCTACAATGTTGTCATGAAATTCATGATGCATGGGCCATATGGAAGTTCCAATCCTAAATGTCCATGTATGGTACAAGGAAGATGTTCAAAGCATTATCAACAAAAGTTTGTTGACAAAACCACTATCGATGCCGAGAGATTCCCGATATATATACAAAAGAAGGCAAACAAATATAAATGTTTGTAAGAAAAATATCTTCTTGGATAATTGTTCAGTGGTCCCGTACAACAGAAACTTGTTGGTTAAACTTGATGCATATATCAATGTGGAGCTCTGTAATTTCCCAAGAGTTATCAAGTATTTATTCAAATATCTTCATAAAGGATCGTATAAAGCTATTGCAACAATTGAATCCTCAAACAGAGGTAAAGGGAATGATGAGATCAAAACTTATTTGGATTGTAGGTATATATCTGATGTTTAGGCTTGTTGGAAAATATTTCAGTGTAACGTCCCAAAAATTACAAGGAAATTTATAATTTTTAAAACATACATTTCATTATAAAACAACCATAATTTAGTAATTCACGTCTTAACTGAAATTAACGTCGTTGACTCAAACCGTCAACAAAGTTTATGCAGCGGAAAATTACATAATTAAATTCAAAGGGTTCGAAAGTGAAAGTTTAACAATCTTTGATACTCCGCGCTTGATGTGTGTACGGTCACGCTCGACTGTCGCCCGCACCTGAAATAACAACATATTGGGAAAGGGTAAGCTAAACGCTTAGTGAATCCAACCACACACGTAGGTAGCAATCCCACGCATATCACCCCTACTCGCAAGTAGGCAACATCACCATCACCACGAATATCAAACCACATAATGATTATTATATAAGTACGAACCTCGGTCCCACCGAGTACACAAAATACATTAATACAAGCTCAGTCCCACCGAGCCCTCGGTCCCACCGAGTAAAGATTGCTGTACTAGCTTAGTCCCACCAAGCCCTCGGTCCCACCGAGCCCCTCAGTCCCACCGAGGTGTACACATGCATAAATATTCCACATACGAATTTAACAAATCACAACCAGTTATCACATCCCAACTAGTTCATGTAAGCACATAAATACACGTAATAACACGTAACACAAAAGAACGACATACATGAAATTCCTAACTACGCGGTGAGAGAACTCACCTCAAGGCTAAGCAATGTGCTCACGAATCGCAACACCAACACGGAAATCTTCTTCACTTTTTCCCACCTAAATACGTATAAAAGGTCAAAGGAAAGTCCCGACCCATAACACGTTTACTAGTTTTCAAAAGACTAAATATTCCAGCTTTTTATTAAACAATACGGGTCTGTTCGGGACCTGTTTTACCCCCTTAAAACTGATAAATACAGAAATCAAAATCCATAATTACGAAGTTCTAAGTCTTACGATTTCAGGGACGTATCGCACGCGTCCTAACGATTTTTCTATAATTTACTATGGATTTTACAAGAATGCTTCGCAGAACAGCGAACACCCGGACCTTTCAGTACAACATGGCAACTTCGCCCTAGCTATGGTCCGAATTGGTTTTTCTGCAAAACAGAGGAAACTTAATAGACTCCGAAACGAAACTTTTGGCACCAGTCCCATCCCAAACCGACATTCCAAGCAAAAGTTATGCATAAAACAAAACAGGGACAGAAAGCTGGAAGTTTTTCGGACCAGGCTGTATAAACAGCCCCATACGGCCCAACTACAGGCTTAAACAGATTTTCGGCAAAACACGAAAAACTTTCCTGACTCGATTGGTGAACTTCGGCCACCGATTTCATTTCAATCCAAGCTACGAGTAAAAAGTTACGGCCACGACAAAACAGTGGCAGAAAATCGTCATTCACATAAAATGACAAAACACCAAACTTGCGACCACTTTTTCACCTAGCTAGAGGCTGAACCAGTTTTCCGCTAAAACACGGAAAACGTGACCGACCCCGAACTTGAACCGTGGGTACCAGTTTCGGCTCAATCGGAGTTATGACGGGAAAGTTATGGCCATCGCAAAAACAGTGACTGAACAATTATTCACATGAAATGATGATTATAAAGAGAACGACGGCTTTATCGAATTGGCTTAATCGATTAAGTCACGACTTAAAGGGCTCTATGGTCATTAACAGGTCACAGCCACGCACCACCCACTGCCACCTCCGGCAGTGGTGGTCGCCGGTGGCGGCCGGCGGCGGCCGGCGGCGGTCCTTCGACGAAACACATAAAACGAACCGCAAACCGCCGTGAAATCCCTACTCTCTCGATCACCTTACCGCATGCACACTTATGACTCACACCACCACCACCCGACACCCAGCCACCATAGTGGCGGCGCGCGGCGGCGGCGCTGCCGCTGCCCTTTCGCCGGAAACCAAAAACGAAAACTGAAAGTGCAGGATCTATTCTTACAATCAATATAGAAAGAAGTAATTGAGAATTTGTATGATCAAGCCCAATTGTATTCAATGATGCACAGAATTACAGATCTAAGAGAGAGATCACCTCAAAGATTACAAGGAATGAATACAAGTAATATAGGAAAATCAATCAGTTAGCAACGTAGTGCTAACCACTCTATTTATACTGCAACAAACATCTTAAAGCTACAGTACAAATAAGAAAGACTAATAAGAACATAACACGTGTCCTAATTAGTTTACACATTACTAAATAACGAAACTCGTCATAAGTTCTGAACAGGTAGTTCAGAACTTCTGAACATTCTTCTGATCACGCTTCTCAGAACTTCTGACTTCTCTTTCTCAGATCTCTGACTCTTCTTCTCAGAACTTCTGACTCTTCTTCTCAGAACTTCTGAACCTTCTTATCAGATCTTCAACACTTGGTTTATTGACAAAACTTCAGATCTAACAAAAACCGAATGTAACGAGAACCATACCTTACAACGACGACCCGCAACCGTGCCTGCAATCCCTTCTTCTCGACCTCTCCGACGAAGGACGTTGACACCGGTGGTTCTCCGGCGACCGTGGCGGCGTTTCTCTGGCGACCTCTCTCTCTCACTTTTTCTTCCTCTCTCGGCTTCTCACACTCACGACAATTGAAACCAAATGAAAGCAATGAAGAAAAGAACAAAAACAAAGAGGGCTATTTGTTGCTGCCGTTTGGAAACCGACGAGAAGAGGAATAGGGGGGGGGGGGGGGGGGGGGGGTTGGTCCCCCTTTCCCTAGCCGTTCAAAACCACCAACCACTCCTCATTTCCCATTAGCCCCCCCTTGTTCCCACCTTTGGCATTTCCGGTCCCTGGTTTTTCGTCATAAACAAAAAGATAAGCAAGGTTGTCACGTGTAACATTCGAGGTCCCTCCCTTGACAACTTCCGTTAATGAATCACACTTAAAACGATAATAAAATAAATACCTTAAGAATTTTTAAAACCATACCGGGACACGGGCTTTACAACTCTCCCCCGCTTGAATTAGACTTCGTCCCCGAAGTCTACACCCGCAAACAGCTCCGGATAATTCTCTCGCATCTCCGCTTCAGGTTCCCAAGTCCACTCGGAACCCTTTCGGTGTCTCCATTGAACCTTCACCAAACCAACAACCTTGTTCCGCGAGGTTCTCGTCCTCCTATCAAGAATAGCAACTGGCTTTTCCACGTAATTAAGCCGTTCGTCGATCTGAATATCTTCGAGCGGTACTACTGCAGACTCATCCATCACACACTTCCGCAATTGCGAAACGTGGAAGGTGTTGTGAATCAAGTTCAGTTCCTCCGGTAGCTCCAACCGGTAAGCCACTTTCCCCACGCGGGCGATGATCCGGTAAGGCCCAATATAACGAGGCCCTAGCTTCCCCCGCTTACGAAACCGGATCACCCCTTTCCAGGGTGAAACCTTCAACAATACATAATCACCCACCTGAAACTCCAAGTCGGATCGCCTTTTGTCGGCGTAGCTCTTATGCCGACTCTGTGCAGTAACCAAACGGTCCCGCACCATCTGAATTGTCTCGGTCGTCTTCAACACGATGTCAGTACTCCCTAACACCCGATGCCTAACCTCGCCCCAACAAACGGGCGTCCTGCATTTCCTACCGTACAACAACTCGTATGGCGGCATGCCAATACTAGAGTGGTAGATGTTGTTGTAGGAAAATTCCGCCAAAGGTAGGTACTGATCCCAACTACCTCCAAAATCGATGACACAAGCTCGAAGCATATCCTTGAGGGTCTGAATGGTTCGCTCGCTCTGCCCGTCCGTCTGTGGATGAAAGGCCGTGCTAAAGTGTAACCGTGTACCCATCTCCGACTGGAACTTCTCCCAAAACCGAGAGGTAAAACGAGTATCCCTGTCGGAGACAATCGAAACTGGCACCCCGTGCCTGGCCACGATCTCACGCACAAACACCTCCGCAAGCTTCTCCGCCGAGGAGCTCTCTCTGATGGCCAAGAAGTGTGCACTCTTGGTCAGACGGTCAACGATCACCCAAATGGCATCGTTCCCATGGGGAGTCCTTGGGAGTTTCGTTATGAAGTCCATGGTAATCTCTTCCCATTTCCAAACTGGGACCTCCAACGGTTGCAATTTACCATGAGGTCGTTGATGTTCCGCTTTGACCTTCCGACAGGTCATACATACCTCAACACATCTAGCGACATCCCGCTTCATGCCGGGCCACCAGTAACCTTCGCGCAAGTCCCTGTACATCTTTGTAGCCCCCGGGTGAATCGAGAACTTGGACTTATGCGCCTCATCCATTAGTACCTGCCGGTTCCCACCGATGAATGGAACCCAAACCCTACCATGTCGAGTTAACAACCCCCGACTATCACGAACAAAAATCGAGATTTCCCCCGACACTCTTTCCCGCTTTGCATTTTCCTCCAAGACAGCCACCTCTTGAGCGCTTCCTATCGACTCCAGGATAGGTGTGACCACTGTCAATCGCCGACAATAACCCCTCAGTGGCTCACCGACCGGATGTCGGCTGAGTGCGTCCGCGACCACGTTCGCCTAACCCGGGTGGTAAAGTATCTCGCAGTCATAATCCTTAACCACATCGAGCTACCTTCGCTGACGCATATTAAGGTTATGCTGATCCATCAAGTACTTGAGGCTCTTATGGTCAGTGTAGATTGTACACTTGACACCATAGAGATAGTGCCTCCAAATTTTAAGGGCAAACACTACCGCTCCCAACTCCAGGTCATGAGTCGGGTAATTTGCTTCGTGAGGCTTCAGCTGTCTAGAAGCGTAGGCTATGACCTTGCCGCGCTGCATAAGCACGGCACCCAAACCCTGATGTGAGGCGTCACAATATACCACCAAATCCTCCATGCCCTCGGGTAAGGTTAACACAGGAGCCTCACACAACCGCCTGCGTAGCTCCTCGAACGCCTTCTGTTGTTCCTCGCCCCAACTGAAAGCCGCGGATTTCTTTGTCAATCGCGTCATGGGTAACGCGATCTTAGAGAAATCCTGAATAAACCTTCGATAATACCCCGCTAATCCCAGAAAGCTTCGCACCTCAGTAGGAGTCTTCGGCACCTCCCACCGCATCACAGCTGCAATCTTAGCTGGGTCAACCATAATACCATCCTGATTCACGACATGTCCTAGGAACTGGACCTCTCGTAACCAGAATTCGCACTTGGAAAACTTAGCGTATAACTTCTCTCGCCTCAATACTTCCAACACTTCTCGAAGATGCATCTCGTGCTCCTCCTTGGTCTTCGAATACACCAGAATGTCATCGATGAACACAATCACCGAACGGTCCAACATCGGACTACACACTCGGTTCATGAGGTCCATGAACGCTGCAGGTGCATTGGTGAGTCCAAAAGGCATCACCACAAATTCGTAATGACCGTATCGCGTATGGAAAGCCGTCTTTTCTGTGTCCTCACTCCTGACCCGCATCTGGTGGTACCCCGACCGTAGATCAATCTTGGAGAACCATGAGGCCCCCTGAAGCTGGTCGAACAAATCGTCAATCCTTGGCAAAGGATAACGATTCTTTACCGTAAGCTTATTCAGCTCTCGATAGTCTATGCACATCCGTTGTGATCCATCCTTCTTCTTCACGAATAAGATAGGTGCTCCCCACGGCGAACAGCTCGGTCTAATGAACTCCTTTTCGAGTAGCTCTTGCAGCTGGGCGTACAGCTCCTTCATTTCCGGTGGAGCCAGGCGGTAGGGTGCCTTGGCCACCGGAGCCGCACCCGGGATCAGATCGATCTGAAACTCTACCTGTCGTTCGGGAGGTATCCCCGGCAACTCCTCGAAAAACACGTCGGTGAACTCCCATACCACAGGTATGTCTTCCGCAGACATGTTCGCTTCCCCAACCCTCGTGTCTAACACGTATGCTAAAAATCCTTGCCCACTATGCTGAAGGTACCTCCGAGCTCTCGCAGCCGAACATATGGCCGTAGACCGTCTAGACGAATCTCCCTGTACTAACAGTTCTCCCCCGCTTGGGGTTCGAACTCGCACTTGCTTGTGACGGCAAACGATCTCCGCGTCGAACTTATCCATCCAATCCATGCCCACAATCACACAAAGCTCCCGCATAGCAATCGGGATCAGGTCAATGGGAAACCTCACCCCTGAGATCTCTAAGGTGCATCTGCGAAACATGTCTGTGACCGTCAAGGTCCTATCATCGGCCACCTCAACAACCAGAGGATAACTCAAACGTCCTACAACTCGGCCTAAACCCTCGCTAAAAGTGCTAGACACAAAAGAGTGAGTAGCTCCGCTATCAAACATCACAACTGCAGGCACCAAGTTAACTAGGAATGTACCTAACATATAGTTCGACCACAAATAAATACATGACATGAAAAGGAAAGACAAAAGGAAAGAAGTAAGGGATATACCTGTCACCACTTTAGGGGTCGCCTGTGCCTCATCCACTGTCAACTGGTGAACTCTACCTCGGGCCGCTCCCGCCCCTGGCTGACCAGCTCGACCATCTGTGATACGCAACGGGGCATTCCCAGGCACCCTCGGAGCTCCACCCCTAGTAGCTACCCCTGCTCTAGGACAGTTGGCCCTTATGTGGCCCGTCTGATTACAGTTGAAACAGACCATTAACGGCGTCTTACAATCCCGGCTAAGGTGACCGGGTTGACCACACTTAAAACACCCCTCCACTCTCCTTGCTCCGGTATCACGGGGCTTAAACCCGCCACTCCTAGATCCCGTGCGTGTACCTGTAAACCTCGAACGCTTCGGCACTGCCGAGATGGGCGTCACTGGCTGTGCCGCCTTCCGCTTCTTAGCTTGGGTCTCCAGCTCAAGCTCCCTCCTTCGAGCGGCGTCCATCATGGCGGATAATGAAGTGTACTGTGCCGTGCTAACAAATTCTCGGATCTCCGTGCGTAGCGTATCTTTATACCTTGACATCTTCATCTCTTCCGAGGCGGCATACTGAGGACAGAATAATGCCATCTCGGTAAATTTCCTGTTCATCTCTTTTACCGTCTCTGTTGTCTGTGTGAGCTCTAGGAATTCTTTAGCGATTCGTTCCATCTCTACTGGCGGTACATACTCCACACGAAAATGAGTGACAAACTCGTCCCAAGTCAAAGTAGTGCGCTCGGCAGGCGTCAATGCCGTGGCGCACCAATCCTTCGCGCCGTCACGAAGTAGATTTACTGCAAAACGAACCTTTAGGTTGTCCGGGCAACCACTGGTCAAAAAGGCGAACTCCATGTCAGATACCCATCGCATGCTGGTAATCGGATCCGGGTCTCCCTTAAACTCTGACGGGGAACAGGCGGAGAGATCCCGGTACTGGAACTTTCGGTTACGGAGATGACCCTCCGCCGGCAGTGGAATAGCTGCAATACGCTCCTCCAGTAGGATCACCACCTCCTCTCGAATAGCGGTGCTGATCTCGGGGATCGCCTCCCCGATCGCGTGGGAAACCTCAGTAGCAATCAGTTCCTTAATACGCTCCTCAGTAATCCCCGTCTCGGCTCGCGACTCCGCCGCGTTGTTCCTTCTAGTATTGACCATTCTAGGAAGAGAAATTTCAGAGATATATAAGCACATATAACTCACCCTACCACGCTCATACTCCACTCCTTGGCTTCCTCGTGACTCTCCCCGACTCGAGCATGGATCATGTGCTTCAGATAGTAGGAGCTCTACTACTACCCTTCACACCTATCCTTACTCGTTTCGAGTCCTGTCCTGGGACATTCAAGTAGTTGATTACCACAAATAAACACATATAGCCAATCCATCCCATACAAACACCTTTCCTAACTCCCTAGAAAGGTCATATCACCCACTATCCCTTGCTAACACGGAAACCCCACTAACCCTGACGAGTCGCCTCGTGAATGCACGGTCGTATACAATGTAAAACCAGATAGACGTTCGAATAAGAGATTCTATCCTAGAACGGTTGGACTCAAACAAGAGCTGCGCAATAGAACTAAATCTAATATTCTAAGGCTATTCAGTTCCTACTGCATACCACCTAGAGTGCATTCGCTTAACAACCTATCAAAGCTAGCATGAGTTGCTATAAGCGATAAAACCAGCATACGGTACCATACAGTTCACATAAGCAATCTAGCATGCATACACTAATCCTGAAAAGCGATAGATACACTAAGTTCCTTACCTTCCCAGTTGGCGTCGGCTGACTGTACACACTGCGCCCACGATCACCGTTTCCAAACGGGTTTTCTCTTTTCATTTAAAAAACAAAAATTTTGATAAAAGAATTTAAAGATCTCTTAGCCACAACTTGAGACCAAACACACCGAGATGTGCTTGATTCACTCAAGCCGTGCTCTGATACCAAGTTGTAACGTCCCAAAAATTACAAGGAAATTTAAAAATTTTAAAACATACATTTCATTATAAAACAACCATAATTTAGTAATTCACGTCTTAACTGAAATTAACGTCGTTGACTCAAACCGTCAACAAAGTTTATGCAGCGGAAAATTACATAATTAAATTCAAAGGGTTCGAAAGTGAAAGTTTAACAATCTTTGATACTCCGCGCTTGATGTGTGTACGGTCACGCCCGACTGCCGCCCGCACCTGAAATAACAACATATTGGGAAAGGGTAAGCTAAACGCTTAGTGAATCCAACCACACACGTAGGTAGCAATCCCACGCATATCACCCCTACTCGCAAGTAGGCAACATCACCATCACCACGAATATCAAACCACATAATGATTATTATATAAGTACGAACGTCGGTCCTACCGAGTACACAAAATACATTAATACAAGCTCAGTCCCACCGAGCCCTCGGTCCCACCGAGTAAAGATTGTTGTACTAGCTTAGTCCCACCAAGCCCTCGGTCCCACCGAGCCCCTCAGTCCCACCGAGGTGTACACATGCATAAATATTCCACATACGAATTTAACAAATCACAACCAGTTATCACATCCCAACTAGTTCATGTAAGCACATAAATACACGTAATAACACGTAACACAAAAGAACGACATACATGAAATTCCTAACTACGCGGTGAGAGAACTCACCTCAAGGCTAAGCAATGTGCTCACGAATCGCAACACCAACACGGCAATCTTCTTCACTTTTTCCCACCTAAATACGTATAAAAAGTCAAAGGAAAGTCCCGACCCATAACACGTTTACTAGTTTTCAAAAGACTAAATATTCCAGCTTTTTATTAAAAAATACGGGTCTGTTCGGGACCTGTTTTACCCCCTTAAAACTGATAAATACAGAAATCAAAATCCATAATTACGAAGTTCTAAGTCTTACGATTTCAGGGACGTATCGCACGCGTCCTAACGATTTTTCTATAATTTACTATGGATTTTACAAGAATGCTTCGCAGAACAGCGAACACCCGGACCTTTCAGTACAACATGGCAACTTCGCCCTAGCTATGGTCCGAATTGGTCTTTCTGCAAAACAGAGGAAACTTAATAGACTCCGAAACGAAACTTTTGGCTCCAGTCCCATCCCAAACCGACATTCCAAGCAAAAGTTATGCATAAAACAAAACAGGGACAGAAAGCTGGAAGTTTTTCGGACCAGGCTGTATAAACAGCCCCATACGGCCCAGCTACAGGCTTAAACAGATTTTCGGCAAAACACGAAAAACTTTCCTGACTCGATTGGTGAACTTCGGCCACCGATTTCATTTCAATCCAAGCTACGAGTAAAAAGTTACGGCCACGACAAAACAGTGGCAGAAAATCGTCATTCACATAAAATGACAAAACACCAAACTTGCGACCACTGTTTCACCTAGCTAGAGGCTGAACCAGTTTTCCGCTAAAACACGGAAAACGTGACCGACCCCGAACTTGAACCGTGGGTACCAGTTTCGGCTCAATCGGAGTTATGACGGGAAAGTTATGGCCATCGCAAAAACAGTGACTGAACAATTATTCACATGAAATGATGATTATAAAGAGAACGACGGCTTTATCGAATTGGCTTAATCGATTAAGTCACGACTTAAAGGGCTCTATGGTCATTAACAGGTCACAGCCACGCACCATCCACTGCCACCTCCGGCAGTGGTGGTCGCCGGTGGCGGCCGGCGGCTGTCCTTCGACGAAACACATAAAACGAACCGCAAACCGCCGTGAAATCCCTACTCTCTCGATCACCTTACCGCATGCACACTTATGACTCACACCACCACCCGACACCCAGCCACCATAGTGGCGGCGCGCGGCGGCGGCGCTGCCGCTGCCCTTTCGCCGGAAACCAAAAACGAAAACTGAATGTAACGAGAACCATACCTTACAACGACGACCCGCAACCGTGCCTGCAATCCCTTCTTCTCGACCTCTCCGACGAAGGACGTTGACACCGGTGGTTCTCCGGCGACCGTGGCGGCGTTTCTCCGGCGACCTCTCTCTCTCACTTTTTCTTCCTCTCTCGGCTTCTTACACTCACGACAATTGAAACCAAATGAAAGCAATGAAGAAAAGAACAAAAACAAAGAGGGTTGTTTGTTGCTGCCGTTTGGAAACCGACGAGAAGAGGAATAGGGGGGGGGGGGGGGGGTCGGTCCCCCTTTCCCTAGCCGTTCAAAACCACCAACCACTCCTCATTTCCCATTAGCCCCCCCTTGTTCCCACCTTTGGCATTTCCGGTCCCTGGTTTTTCGTCATAAACAAAAAGATAAGCAAGGTTGTCACGTGTAACATTCGAGGTCCCTCCCTTGACAACTTCCGTTAATGTATCACACTTAAAACGATAATAAAATAAATACCTTAAGAATTTTTAAAACCATACCGGGACACGGGCTTTACATTCAGTTTGACATACATTACAGACACCCCTCAGTTGAAAACTTACCATTTCATTTGCATGGCGATTGTACCGTCATTTTTTGTGAAAATAATTGTGTTGAAAACATTCTATCTATGCGCGTGGGCGTGGAATTCAAACGACAAGATTTAGACGAAAAGAAAGAAATGCATATCAATGGGCAAAAAAAAATTCTCCTCGTATTCAAGCGGAGAGCGTTTTTACATGAGGATGTTGCTTAATTATGTCAAAGGATGTACTTCGTTTGAGAGTATCCTAACTTGTCAACAATGTCACATATCCTTCTTTCTAAGATGCATGTCATGTATTGGGATTTATTGGACGATGATAAAGAATAGATTGATTGTTTGACATAAGTTGCAATTTGGGCAACTGGCAATGAATTGCAATATCTATTTCTTACAATGTTCATCCATTGCGAAGTCTCAAATGCATCACAACTTTAAGAGTCTCCCTACACTACATTGCTTCAATCTATTCCTTCCCTACAGAATAAAAAGTTTAAGAAGTTGGACATGCACTTAAATGACAAACAAGTTGAAACATATACCTTGGTTAAAATAGAAACAATATCGTTGAAGGTGGGAAGAAGTTTGAAATATATAGCTGGAATGCCTTTATCGACTTCTACATTGTTGTGAGAATCAAATAATCGGTTGATCAGTGAAGAACTAGATTATGATCTTCATCAATTGAAGATATTTCATGACCAATCATTTGACACTCTAAATTCTTGCCAAAAAAGACATATGAAGCAATTGTTCGCTCTGTGAAATCCTAAAAGGGACCATTGTTTTTCATTCATTGTCCTAGTGGTATCGGGAAAACTTTTCTATGGAATACAGTTATTGCTAGGTTTAGATCACAAGTAGAAATAGTTTTGCTCATTGCAACTTCGGGGTTTACATCTTTATTATTGCCTAACAGCAAAACAACGCATTCTCGCTTTCATATCCCGTCAATATCATCGCAGAATCAACTTATGAGATCCGACATGGCACATAGTTGGCAGAACTTCTCATGAAAAGCTCTTTGATCATTTGGGATGAAGCATCAGTGGCACATACATGTTGTTTTGAAAATTTGGATTGAAGTTTGCACGATATTTTCACAACAGGATTTTCCAACACTAAAGAAAAACTTTTTGGCGGACAAACTGTTATTTGTAGTGAGGATTTTCGCCAAATTTTGCCCCGTTCTTCCAAAAGGAACTAGAGGTGACATCATTGATGCTTATCTCAATTCATCCTACTTATGGCCATATTTCAACGTTCGTAAGATTAACAAAAATATGAGGCTATATGATGGAGACATACTAGAATCTGAAGCTTGTAAAATACATTCTTAAGTGCTTGTTGCAGCTAGGGTATCGTTCTTTGTACGATGGCATTCAAGGAGAGTTAATAAAACTTCTATCAGATATCTCCCTAAACCAATAGAAGGACCTAATGCAGTGTATGATTCAAGTTGTGTATCCATCTCTGTTGGATAATTTTGATAAACCTGCATATCTAAAAGAAAGAGCGATATTAACGCCAAAAAATGAAATGGTTCATGATCTGAACAACATGATTATGGACATGCTACCAAGAGAAGGTGTCACTTACCTCGGCTCAGACAACGTATGCAAAGCAAGTATAAACTAAGGAAGAAGATCTTTTGTACCTATTTGAGTTCTTGCAGAGTTTACAATTCAATGGGGTCCCACACCATGACCTTCACCTAAAATAAGGATCTCCAGTAATGCTTCTTAGAAATCTAAATCAATCAGAAGGATTATGCAATGACACAAGATTGATTGCTACAAAATCGGGAAAATGGTCTATCAGAGCATATATTATTTCTAGAACACATGTTGTTTTTTATGTCACAATTCCAAGAATGATCATGTCCCCTAATGAAATAAGGTGGCCATTCAAGCTCTACAGGCACCAGCTTCCTTTGGCAACATGCTTTGCAATGACAATGAATAAGTCGAGGCCAATCACTAAGCCATGTTGGCGTGTGTCTCCCTAACCAATTCTTTACCCCTGGCCAACGGTATGTTGTTGTATCACAATGTACATCACATGAAGGATTGGTCATACTAAATACCAACAGTGAGATTGAAGATCGAAACTTCATTAGAAATATTATTTTCAAGGAAGTGTTCCAAACTATTTCTTCAACAACATATGATCTCCAGGTACAACATCCTCAAAATCTATAATAACTATCATATAGTGCTTACCTATAACACTAACACAATACATAAACTAATTTTTTTCATTTAATGACTACTTTTACAGGAAAACGAGTCCGCCATTTAACGATGAATTTCCAGCCACAACACTATTTTATTGGAATGTTCATCATATAAAGTGATATTCGGCTCTCTCCCAATAATGTATCCAAGTCGCATATGTTATTATACATTATACTACTACATTTTACAAAGAATATACGACACCACCCTTTATTCTTATACTAAGACAACCAAACGCAAAAATATTAGTGCTCAATCTATTGATATATTTTCTACCATTTCACAAATTAATAGTATATCATAATTGATTTTTGTTAACTTTACCACTTCATATTCAATTTAAACTTTACCATTTTACTGTGTATATCAATCAAAAGCAACTACCGTGCGAAGCGTGGTAAAGTTACCTAGTTTAATATAAGAGTAAACTACAATTTTGGTCCCTGACGTGTATATGTTTCTCCGAAAAATGGTCCCTAGGCTTCAATAGCTACAGTGAGCATCACAACTTTTTGCATTTTTCTTTGAAAATCGTCCATCTACGTTAAACCCGTTAATTTTTTCGTTAAGTTAAGGGTATTTTTGTATCTTTCTTCTACAAGGACAAGTTGCACAATTTTGTTTAAACTAGAGGGACCAAATTGTAATTCACTCTAATTTATATTAATATATACATATATAATATCTATACATATAATAAATAAGTAACTAGCATGACACATGTCGACTTCTGGTGAGCCAACTTCAGTATTTTCCCGCCTAAACATGTATCTGGACGCAGTTTACATTATAAGTTCAATTAGCACACCCACATTCACACCTCCTTAAATCCCCCCTTAATTCAATTTTTTTAATTTATACGTTACATTTACTACCCTTATAATTAGTTATGTAGTTTTGTTAGCTCCAACTTCTGTAAGAAGAAGTATTGAAAAATAGGATAAGTCAAGATCGTCGACAGAGCCTCTGCCAAGACACCAAGAGAAGACCTTTCAGCAGAAGACTCTTTCAGAGGACAAGGCCACAGAGCCTCTGTCAACCACGACAGAGCCTCTGTGGATTGAAGACTTGAAGCCTGAAGATTTATGAAGATAAAGACAAAGACATCCGTGCCTCTCACATGCCTCTGCTGTATGAAGATCCTGAAGATCATTCGTACAAGGCATGCCCTGCACATTCCAAGTGTCAACCTCTGATGGGTTACAGCCTTTGCAGAATGCGGCGCACTACATTAACGTTGTACCTTATCTCTGATCCATGATGTTGTCTTTGTACCTTAGTACTTCTTGTCTACCTTTTGTCCCCTGTAAAGTAGTATAAATAGAAGGCTCTTGTAGAGCTTTTCCAGTAACATTTGCACAACACACACAAACCAGATTAGAGCAGATTATTTCATACACTTTCGGTGTTCTTGGTGTTCTTGAGAGAATTAAATAGAAACGAATCATTGAGCTAAACTCTTATGTTATTTATTGTTTTACTTATTTATTTATGTGTGTGATTTCTACCTAACATTTCTCTTTAGTTCTTTAAAACGCTTCCGCCATATATATTTGTTTGAACTATTGAGATAATCATCATTGTTGAGTCAGTATTGGGATCAACAATTGGTATCAGAGCGAACTTTGATTTTCAATATCAAAGGATCCACTCTAACAATGATCTCGACTCTATTTGGTAGAAATTTGGACTGATTTTGACATGTTCTTTATTCATTTTAAAACAGCCCCTGTTTTTCTGCTATTCTCGACTTGTTCGACTTTAGTAAACTGACAGGCACTGTTTCTTCGGTTAAACCTTTCTATTAAGTGCATTGTTCAAGGTTTTACAGATCTAAACTCATTTCGAAGAGTCTGTTCCATCATTTGAAAACTTTCTATTCATACTCTGTTTTCTGCTATTTTTCAAAACTGTTTAAAATGGCGAACACTGCCAACTACTTTTTTGTTGGTTCTCTAACCAAACTCCCTACTCTGCTAAGAGATGAGTACCCCCAATGGAAGATACGAATGATTCATTTCTTTGAGGGTACTGACAAAGAACTCCTCTATTACATCCATAACCCTCATTTCATTCCTATGGTCACAGTACCACGTGCACCAGCCACAGGAGACACTCCAGAAGTCCCCGAATATGACAAACCAAAATCTGTTGACAATTGGTCTCCACGGGACTGGGAAAAGTATGAGTTCGCACAGAAGGCCAAGAGACTTCTGATAATGGCCATTCCAAATGACCTCTTCCAATCTCTGGACGCATGTGAATCTGCCCACGATCTGTGGAAAGAACTAGAGAAACAATTAGAAGGTGGAGCTAAGACTCAAAAGAACAGAAGGGCTCAATGTATCAATGAGTACTATGCTTTCAAAGCTCTGTCGTCAGAGACTCTACAGACCACATACGACAAATTCAACTCATTGATCAACAAGTGCAAGAAATTCGGGATCCACAGAACCTCTAGGAGAACAACGTCATGTTCCTAAAGAGCCTAAACGAAGAATGGCTCCAGTTGTCCATGTCCCTGCAAACAAATCAGGACTTGGACACCTGGACTCTGTCAGATCTCTACGGAATATTGGCTTCTCAAGAACCTCAGATTGCTCAGTCAAAAGTCCAGACTGGTGGACCCGTTGCGCTGGTCGGCAAGGCTACAGAGGCAAAAGAAAAGCCTAAGAAGGAGAAAGCTGTGGAAGTGAAGAAGGAGAAAAAGAAGAAGGTTATGGTTGTTGATAGTGAAGAGGATGAGCTGGTGGATGAAGAGGAGGCAACTATGGCCTCGATAGCTAAATCTTTAGCTCTATTGACAAGAGAGTTTGGCAACAGAGGTTACCAGAAGAAGACCGGGTATGAACGTGATGGGAAAGATGATCGGGGTGAGAAGTATGAATCGAGGAACCAGGGAAGAGAAAGTTCGAATGACCAACAGAGGTCAAATGATAGAAGTGACAGAAGTGACAGAGGTGGTGACCAACAGAGGTCAGGTGACAGAGCTAGAAATACTCCATAAAACCAGGGATGTTTCAACTGTGGCAAGCCAGGCCACTATGCTGCAGACTGCAGGAGCAAACCAAATCGCCCTCAGAGGGACTCTGCTTTGTGAGTTCCAGATTAGTGCATATAACAGTAGAAATCAACAGATAATCAACAAGTCAGAATGATTTCCACTGGTCATCCAATTCACTATGAAAGTTGAGAGAATTACAATACAGAGTGTTTGAATGATAATGACGATTAATTGTAAAATCTATACTAACAAAGCTTTATATACCATGGGCCTTTATCAATTAAGCCCATGGCCCATTACACTTTAAAGGCTCAAAAATGAATAATAGCAGTTTAGTCCTTGAACTTCTATTCAACCTGATTTTGACCCTAACAATCTCCCCCTTTGAATTGAAGTTCGAGTTCGTGCCAGTTCTTGACATATCTCTTTCGGAGCGCAAAGTGCAACTCGAACATTCGGATGGCTCATCGGTAGTCGACGCGTTCTTCTATCACTTCTAATGCATTTTGTGCGGTTGTCTCATTTGGGTTGGGAACATATGAAACCTTTTGATTTTCGGATTCGTAAGAGATGATGTTTTGAAGTGCATCTTTGAGTTTGAGGAGTGTGCCATCGCAGAATTTGTGGACCTGGCTGAAGCGAAGAAACCTCTTTTCTTTCTGATCGTTGAGGTATACTATCCCAAGTTCCGGTTCTAGGAGCAGTGCGTTCTCGAGATACATCTTTAGCTCGGGCGCTTTCAGATTCGGTTTTAGCAGGTTTACCTTCTTTGCTCTATTCTCGATTCTCATTTGGAAGTTTGTGAGGTAGGACATCATAATCGAGTGAATTAGAAATCGACGAACAGCCTCGAGCGCTTTTGTCACTTGAAGTGGTCGGATAGTTCTGGTTCGAAGGTCTTTCAGTATAGCGAGGAAGTCAAACGGTCTAAGGTTCTTAAAGTCAGCTTCGGAAATTCTCCATTCATTACCGTCTTCGCGGCGGACGGTGAAAACTGGAAACATGACTCTAAGGATTCGGCCGGTTTGGATGTTGAGCACTTCAGATATCTTGTGCTTGGTTCGGACTTGGCTAACTGGCAGACACCGCTTCATTGCATTTTTGTAATGACCTTGGTATTCCTTGTCGAAATGGGAAATCCCAAGGCGAAAAGTTGGCTCGATAGGGCGTAACCTGTGAACGTATAACTTCTTCAGTGATTCCTCCAGGTGAGGAATAAGGATCATGATCTTCTCCCATCGGATTTGTTGCTGTTGAGGAGGAGGATGATCTGAAGTTGTTGGTTGTATGTAGAAACCGGAAACCATCAGATCTAACAGTTGAGGAGATGTCGAATTTACAGCAGTTGAATTTTCGGGTATCGTAGAAGTCTCTTAAGCTTGAGTAGTGTGAACGGGTGTACCATACAGGTTTTGTAGCAGAAACTGGTCATAATCAACGTTGTCGTCTTCATCAGTAGGAAAGATCAAGTTTAACTGGAGATTTATTGCATTAGCGGCTTTTTCGTACCATGCATTTTCATTCTCGGGGTCGATCTCGGAATCTGGATCAATCAGATCAAGTGTAGGCCTATCTGATGCATGATAAGTGACCAATTCCTGTGTTTCTCCCTCGGGCTTTTCAACCGTTGGGTCTTCGTTGTCTGATATGTCCATGTCTATGACCATCTCTGCTAAGCTCAACTGGGCTTCAGGTTCATCTTCGGTTGCAGTTGCCACAGTTGACGGTTCTGGTTGAACCATTGTAGTAGTATCAGTGAGGATCGAGACGGACTCGGTTAATCGCAGTCTTTTATTCTCCCCCTCACGATGATCAGGATCATCCTGATCATTGTGCCTTCGCTTTAGTCCGCCGGCTTGACTCTTGCAGGTTTCTTCCATGGAGGCGACTCTCTCGGATAAAGTGGTTAGGGCTTGCTGAACGTCCTTGAGAGTCGCGTCAAGCTGACCCAAACGAGTGTTGACGGTTGACGACTGAGCAGATGATTGTGATCGAAGAACGGAAATGAGATATGCTTCAGTCGAGGAGTCGGTATCTACAGTCTGTAGAAGTTGGGCTAGGAGCATGGTTTTCAAAGTGTCCATCGAATATGTTGGCTGAGTAGGTGTCGGTGGAGGGATTGGTGCGGATTCGGGTGCTACCATCTTTTCCTTCCTTTTGAGCATAGTTTTTACCTTATCGAGCTCGGTCCGGAACTCTGCCGTCAGTTTCTCTCGAACAACCTTTAGGGCGTTGTCCAAATATTCCTTTGACATGAAGTCGGGTAATATAACACTGGGATAACTTAGATTACCTGTTGAGGCATCTACCTTAGAGGTAGAGCCACCTACATTCATGGTTGGCGATGGTGTGGCCGTGGTAGGATTTCCTTCCGATCCTCGCGTTCCGCTTAAAGGCGGAGACACTACGGAAGTTCCGATCGGGTCACGAAGAGCACCGATTTGTAGAATCTCGTCCTATGTCCTAGCCGAAGAGGGAATTATATCAATTGGCTCTAGACTCGATTGTGCAATGAAAGAAGGCGAGACCGGGGGTTGTTGGTCTCTTGTTTCAATACCAATACTCTCCGAGTGAGAGATCGGTAGACGTTGTGCTATGTCCCCGTGCAAAAGTGAAACATCCGTCTTTTGAGAGACGGATGAGTGGCTATGGAGGTCGTGCACTTACGCCATTAGGTCCACGGCGGCTTCTTCAATACCATGTCCCAACGGATGAGACGCGATAGTAGATGTGGCTACCTGGATGAAGCTGGTTTGGGGTCGCTCACGAGCCTCTCTAGTCCTAATGCTCGTCCTCTCTTGGGTCTGTTTTGATCTCCATTCTATCTGCCTCGCCTGTTCAAGATTTTCAACTAATTCTCCCTCCTCTCTCCTTGTGTCTCCTATAATAGGCTGAGTAGTAGGGATGAGTGGGGGTGTAGGTGAGTCAGATGGGGATTCTACTATCAATGGTGGATGGGCTCCGATACTGGCTGGAATTAGCGAAAGGCGGACTGCGCATTCTGTATCGGAGTCAGTGGAGTCAGAATCCATCGCGTCAGTTTGGACGAACGGGGATAATGGTTCAGTGGTGTCCGTTCCTGGATCGCGGTCAAGAGAT
Organism: Saussurea involucrata; assembly: GCA_033807775.1. Classification (NCBI taxonomy): domain Eukaryota; kingdom Viridiplantae; phylum Streptophyta; class Magnoliopsida; order Asterales; family Asteraceae; genus Saussurea; species Saussurea involucrata. The sequence continues at coordinate 195,330,423 of CM066314.1, forward strand.
GGTCGGTGTGTTTTAGTGAAGACTGGGACTTCGTGTAGTCTAGTCGACGGTCCAGCTTCAGTCGTGGTTCGGGTTGTGTGAGGGCGAGGTTGTTGGCTCGTTCCGGCTTGGCTGGATTGGGTAGTACTGGCATGCGTACCCAATGCACCGTCCGCGCCTGTTCTCTTCCCACGTACTCTCAACACACCCCGTCCGGGAGCCCCAGCTACCCGGACCCTGCCTCCTCTCGTCCTTGGACCCTCGCATCCCTTAGTTCTATGTCCCTGGGAGGTCCCTCCGGCTCTAGTTGGACCATGGGAGCACCTAACTCTTGTCTATACTCTAATACACTCGGTGCATTGGGGTCCGCATAAGCCAGTAGGGCTTCAGATAAGGGCATGGCTCGCGCGACGGATGGGTTGCGAATCACAAGATATTGCAAGTGAAAAGGTGGACATACCGGATGGTTTATTCGTCGCCGTATCCCTGGATTCACGTCCATGTGTTGTCTGACGGCCAGTGATAGGAATCGTGGATAAGGTAGAAATTTCTTTTGCTTCGAACCGCCGATTTGTTGAATAGCTTGACACATTTCGCGCCATATGATCATCGCGAAATCAACGTGTCTGTTGTAGCATACAACATGGAATAGACGCAGAAAGTCAGCTGTGCATTGGTCTATGCCCCTCCATCTGGATGATAGACACCTGTTCAGAACCGTGAACAGTGTGTACCAGATGGGCGCTAGGCACTTCCGGTTGAACGCTGAAGGGCGGTCGAGGGCATGGTTGTAGCCGAGTGCACGTATTTGAGCACACGGTGTTGTGTCATTGACCGCGGGGTCGTAGGCTTGGTGTCCGCTGGCGGTGGATTCAGGTAGAGACAGCAGACGGCGGAACGACTCGGGTGTGAGCGTGAAAGGATGATTGTCATTTCTCGCCGTGATGGTTTGAGAGTTGGCGGCCATGACTACTTGGACAGAGAGCCAAACCTGATAGACATACAAGACAGGGACGTCGGCCGTTGCAGTGAGGGCCTCACGGAGAGGGTGACCAAGTAAGATGTCCACAACCACACGGTGTTGTGGTCTGAACTCGGCGGCGTCCAGTTGGTGGTTGTTGGCTTCCATTTCAATGCCATGGTCAGGGTGGACCAATGCATTGTCGGCTGCTTCATCTATGAATTCCTCTTGAGGAGGAATTTTCTCCTATGGCTGGTGTTGTTCCTGATCCGCCATTTAGAGTACCTGAAAGAGATCAATGTTAGAAAACCAGGCGAATGAACAATGTTTGGCGCGTACCTCGGTGATTAACTGCTCAATCTGAAGAAGATTGAGGGCTGGCAATGAGAGAACAGGGTACTGGGATGTTAAACATGACAGTGTCCGGACAAATCACTTGGAAATAAGAGTTTCCGGACAAACCAGGGTATCCGGACAAGATTTTCCGGACAACCAGGGTTTCCGGACATGGTTAAGGTTTCCGGACAAAGCAATTAATTCGGACAAATGCGTTTTCCGGATAAGGCATAAGTTTCCGGAGGACTTAGGTACCGGACACGTCAACAATCCGGATAGTTGAACTTACCGGAAACCTAAGTGTTTCTGGACAACGAGGGTTACCGGACGTTGATGGTGTCCGGATAAAATATCTAGACCATGAATGTTTCCGGATGGTTTTGAATGTGTCCGGATAGTTTGAAACTATCCGGACGGCAACCGGATGGGTCCAATCTTGCCAAACACAAATTCAAACATGTATCTAAGCGGTCGTATAGTGTCGATTACAGCATGTGAGTAAACAAAAGTAAGTAAATCGAACTAAACACTATACATTGGACCGAATGCGGTTGACAAGAAAAATGGGTTTTCGAAGACCCTGAATCGACCCAATCGGCGGTCGATTTGTGCTTTTGAGTGCGTGAAACAGGTATCATCTAGATTAAGTCAGTTAAATGAGGATCATACCTGGTTGTAGAGCCGAAAATGAGTGAAGGTGAGCGATTTTAAAGGGTGTCCGAGTGAGAGAGAAATACAAGGGTTTAGTGTGTGTTTGATGTATCCGGATAAGAAGAACAGTTGTGTTTCCGGGTTTCTTTTATAGGTGACCAGGTTTCCGGGTGGGTCATCCGGAAACCCATCCGGTCCGGATAGGTGTCCGGTCCGGAAACCTATCCGGATAGGGGTATCCGGAAATCTGTCCGAAAACTCAGTGCTTCTGAGAAAAATTCCCCTGTTCTTCCAGTTTTCAAAAAAATAGTAGCATTATGATTTTGAAAGAACCTTTCTTCGCTCCCCCTTGAACTGAGCATGGGGATTTCTCTGCTCCCCCTCGGATTGTGCATGTGTGTGCAATGGAGAGACTAACACTTAAAAAAAACTTTGATGCTTTAAGAAAAAAATTGTGATGCTCCCCCTCAAATGATGGACATATAGTTATATGCTCCCCCTCAGAACGTGTGCGTAGAGTGAAATGAATCACACTTGGAGTATCCACAAAAAGAAACTTTTGATAGTTTAAGCAGCAGTTGTGTGACACTCCCCCTCGAAGATAGAATGGACTTACCTGATACTTGTCCTTGCTCCCCCTGAACACATGAACAACTTGTGAAAGCACATATATAAATATTGGAAGTAGACGATAGTAATTAATAGAAAAAGAAACACACGTTAAAAGAAAGTAAACAAGCGAAATCTACCTAATTAATACAGAGACTTGTCCTTACTATGTAAGTGATACAAGTAGAATACATATGCGAGAAAGTGTATAATCAATCATCTAGAGTGTGAACAGCTGATGACGAGTAGACAATTTCTCGTAGATGTATGGAACTTGTATCACATGCTTTCTATAAAAAGAAGGCAGAATACTACGCTCAGAAGTCGCTCATGGTGGAGCAAGAAAACTGGCAGTCAGACGAATCCTCTGACGAAGGTGAGAAGAAGAACGCCATGTTATGCGGAATGGCAGAAGTCAGCTCCTTAGATTCTGACAGTGAGGCATCCACTTCTGACTCTTACTCTAATGAAACTGAAGCTAACTTGCTTAAATTGACAGAAGATTACACTGAACTGAAAAAGACTTGTGATAATATTCAGAAAAAGCTTGCATTCTTTGAGAGAGAAGCCAGACTTCTCACTCAAGAAAAGGCAAAAATATCCTTAGAAAAGGAAGAGATTGAGACTAATTGGTATAAAAATCTAAATCCTTTAAAAGAAAAGATTTCAAATCTCAATTCTGCCCTTAAAGCTAAAACAAAGGAACTTTTAGACAATGAGAGTGACAGAATGAATATTCTTGCTCTTAAGAACTTCTTTCAAAGAGAAAGAGAAGTCCTTCATCAAGACCTACTCAGCAGAGACCTTTTAATTAAGAAACATCAAGATGCACAGAAGGTATACGAAAAGGTTAATACACAAATAGGAAGAAGGGGAATTGACTTCTGTGATATAGATCCCTATACTGGAACCAAAAGAGACAAGTCCCTGTCTTCTCTATTTTGTATTGGAAGTACAAGAAAACCAGGTTTTCCTAATTTACTCTCTGTAAGAAAAAGGCAGAAACTCTTGGGGGAATCTCACAAGAGGAAACCTCTGAAGATGATAAATGTGTGGTATCAAAACGCAGATTTGTCACCCTCGGTCTCTGTCAAAAGAGACTCCAAACCTAAGAGATATCTAAAAACTCAAGATCAGATAGGAATCTTCAAGTTTGGTGACCCTGAGACTCAGACCCAGGTTGCTTTTGTCTGCACTATAGATTCTGAAACAAAACTATCGGCAGAGGCACCTGAGTTTATGCCTGCTTCTTCAGAAGAAAAACTGAAACACATTTCTGAAAATGAGTTAATGGAAATTGGCAAAAACAATTTTTATGAAAACCTCTGTACATCCTCTGTTGAACAAAATCCCTCTGAGGAAATCTTGATGAATGCTTCTGTTGATTTGGAAGATATTCCCGAAAGAAAGGAAGAAAGCGAGAATGGCACATGCTCAGAAAATCTTGCCTCTGTCGATAGAGATCTCAGTGACTCAACATCTGTATACGAGGACGATTCATCCTATGGCGAATCTGAGACTGACTCAATTGAGTCAGAGATAGTTCCTTGTGAATCAGAGGAATTTAAACTTCCCTCTGGAATTCTTAACAGAACCATTCCTCCAAAGGAGAAAATCACAAGTGTTCCTATCTGCCCAGATTTTTTGGACATGTGTATATAAGCCAAAACCTCTCTTGAGCTTGAGAAAATTAAACTTGAAAAGGAAAAGTCCTCTCAAAGTTCGAAAACTTCAAAACCTTTTAGGCCATTTCAAGAAAAACTAACTTGGCAACAAAAGGGTAAATGGGTGGAAAATAACAAGTCTTTTGCTTCTGTGACAGTAAAACCAGCTGAAGTTCACCACAGAGGATTGGATCAACAGAAGGCTACTCTCAAGAGAGAATTTTCAAAACATCAATCTAGCCTAGATAGGTCTTCTTATAATAGGAAGTCTAATGCTAGGAAAGATTGTAATTATAAAGCCTTTGTACCCATATTCGGTGTCTTTAATGAAAATTTCAAGCAAATTTCTTCGCATATTCATTATTGTCATTGCTTCACACTTATGCATCAACTGAACCAACACTTCTCTAGCCCTCACTGTTTCCTTTCTAGACCCAAAAAGAATGCAAAATTCAAGGGTAAGAAGAAACAAGATGGTTCTTTGAAAGAAGCTAATCCCAAACCTAAGGATGCCAAGGCAACCTTAAAGACCCCTAACAAAATTGGACCCATTTGAGAGGAACAAAGTATGGACCTTGGTTCCTCTGCCAAGAGAGAAACAAGCTATAGGAACAAAATGGGTCTTTAGAAACAAGAAGGACGAGGATGGGGTGGTCATCAGAAACAAAGCGAGATTGGTGGCTAATGGGATACTGCCAAGCAGAAGTAATAGACTATGACGAGACTTTCGCCCCTGTTGCACGGCTCGAAACAATAAGGATCTTATTAGCCTTCGCAGCCCACAGAGGTTTTAAAGTTTTTCAAATGGATGTCAAATCTGCCTTCCTGAATGGTCAGATTCAAGAGGAAGTATACGTCCAACAGACACCAGGGTTCGAAAGTGCCAAGTACCCAAACCACGTCTATTACTTTTAACACCAGATCTATTAGGTAAACATGAAATCATCGATTGATCTTCAAGAATCTAGAGTTTTACATATGAATGTGGAACTTTCTCTCTCTAGATTCTCTCTCTAGAATCTCTCACTAGATATTACAATTATGATCACTAACTAATGACTTGCTTAACACTTGCTTAAGACTTGCTTAACATCTAAGCTAACTAATCTTATTTATACCTAGGATTACAAAGCATTAAATCTAAACTACTTTGACTTTACATGACTTTGACTTTTACATTTGACTTTACAAGCTTTTACTAATACATTGACTTTTACAATAAATATTGAATACAATAATGCTCTAACATTCTCCCCCTTTAGATTCAAGATTTAAAAAATATAGCAGCAGTCTTCAGCTCTTGATCTTCAAAACTTTAACTTTGACCGCTTTAAACTTTGTTAGGACCATAAATGTCCTACATATTAGAAAGATATATAAATAATTATATTGTGCTTACGTAGATTAAATTATTGTTTTGTAAAAGCCATTTGTGCTTAATGGGCTTTGTTTAGGCTTAGTGGGCCGTGGGCCTCAGGCATTAGGCCTTGGTATATATAGTTTGCTTTGCCTTAGAAATAAGGTTGATCATTCATTCTATAGAGTGTTGGCCTAGTCGTCTTTATTGCTTTTCTATTTTGTGTTGTAAAACTCTCTGATTGAAAGCATTATATGGATGACCAGTTCAAATCATAAACATCTCTGTTATTATCTATTGATTTCATTGTTCGTTGCACGGATCTGGAACTCACAATTGGTATCAGAGCAGACGGACTAAATCGATTCAAAGTGTTCATATTGAATTCTGGTAAGTTCTTTCTTTTTCACGTCTGTGTTCTTGATTGAATATCAAGTTTTTGATTCAGATAAAATTGATCGATTTCGTTTATTGGGTATTGTTAGTATCATTGCTATTAGTGATTCTGCAAATTTTCATACTCTATTTTTTATCGTTTGAGTGGGTTTTAAGCAAATTATAGTTCAAAAGTTTTGGGTGTGTTCTTGTCAAAAATCAAATTTTTAACTATCAAAACTTGTTGTTTTTGCTTCAAAATCGATTTGGGTAGTGTTATTTTTGTGTTTGGTAGTGTTTCTAATCTTTCAGGAACGTTTTTTAGCAACCCTAGTTGATTCCCAATCGATTTCATCACTCCAGCCGTCCTTTCCGGGTAAAACAGCCGCACTTTCCGGATAGTAGCAGCACTTTCCGGAAGTTCCTTAATTCTTTCCGGACGCGTCAAATCTTTCCGGGTAAGTTCTTTCAATCCAATCTTTCCGGGTAATTTGTTCCGGAAATCCAAAGTTTCTGGTAAAATAGTTTGTCCGGACAACTCAACGTTTCCGGTAATCTATTTTGTCCGGATAACTCGAAGTTTCCGGTTATATTGATTTATCCCGGAAACCCATTCCATCCAGAAAGAATTTTATCCGGAATCTCATTTCACCCGGTAACTTGCTCTTCACCCGGTAAGCTTATTTTCCGGATTCCTTATCCGGAAACCACCCGGATTCCATAATCCGGGAGCTTTCTGAACCCTCTTTCTTCAAAAAATTCTAGGGGCGCTGCCCCCAGACCCTGCAAGGGCGTTGCCTTGATACTGTTCCACTTTGAATCCAACCAACGTCTGACGATCACATCAGTGCAACCATCAAAGATGACTCGAGATGCGTATGCCATGAGCAACCACACCACGCCTCCAGCTCTTGGAGAATCTTGTCAGGTATGTCTATCAACTCATAATGCTTTAGTTGATAAGATTCAACCACTTGGTCAAAAGGTAGAGTCATATGCGTTTTCCTCAAATGAACAACTTCTTGAAATTAACTCGTTAAAAGTAAAGTTAGATGCTCAAACAAAGATAACTGAAAAGCTTAAATCTGACAACACATACCTAAAGGAAAAGTGTGCTAATCTTTCGATGGCACCAAAAGATCTTTGAGCTAAGATATCTGATCTGACCATAAAGCTTGATCAGTGTTTGAATGAGAAAGCAGAAATTGTTTATCAATGCGCTGCTCTTCAAATTCAGCACAAGGAGTTTGTTTCCAAAATACTTGATCTTGAAACCAAACTCCATAAAAGAGGTCAAACGGTTCAAACCATCCACATGAATAAACCCAAAGAGTTCACGTATTTTAACAAGGAATGGGGAATCGGATATGATAACCCACACTACTTGCAAAAGGGTATAATCAATACACCAACTCTGTATGATTTTGGTTGTTTTGGATTAGATAAAAAGTATCCGGAATACGCAATTCAATGGACTGGTGCTCTTGAACCTGAAAAGGAAGAGGAAACTGAGGAATACAAGTGCGCACACACTTCCAAAATACAACTTCCATTTTGGTATGAACCTTTGAATTATTCCTATCAAAAGAACAAGAAGTATCTCTCGAATGACTACTTCGATTGCTACAAGGTTGCAAAGCCCAAGGATTCCTCCAAAAAGGATGAGGACCAAGCAACCGAAACCAAGACTGAGACGGATGAGTTTAAACTCTATGTTCCCCCTCTCATCTTGGAAGCAAAGATAGTCGAGTTGGTGGAGTCACTCGAGAAAGAAAGGTCAGTTTTTCAAATGGAAAAGCAAGCATTAATTGCAAAACTTGAGAATCTACAACCGGTCAAAACCGAAGTTGTGTCTGATGAAGGACAGGAAATCCTTCGGGGTGAAATCACCAAACTCACATCAAAACTAGCTGCCTTGGCAACAGATGCGATCCAAGAGTATACGAGAAATGGTCAGCTCCAAGAGCAGATTGACCAACTCCAATCTGAAAAGCAGATTTCACCCGAACTTTCCTCAAGTTAATCTGATATGTCTTCGTGTAAAGCTTTCATAGGTAAAATTTCGGTTAGGGCAGGTTTTATATGTTGATTTAAAGTTCAAGGGTGTAATTTGTATTTCCTTAAACATAGTCCATAGTGAACGGGCCGTGGGCTTGTTACCACGGGCCCAGCATATTTAATGCACAACTAGCTTAGAAAATTAGCTAGTTGTCTCATTTAGCTTTCAGCATTGTAACGATTATTCTCTCTAAATCAATAGCTAAGTGGGCAGCCTTTGTGAATCATATCAACTGTTCTTATTTGCTTATTCACAAACATAATCGTTGCACGGATCTGGATCCTACAATTGGTATCAGAGCAAACGGACGGATCGATTCCAAGGTTTGAATTCATCAAAATTCTGGTTAGTTTGACTTTTGCTCGTCTGATTTTTTCTTGAATTCTTGACTTTTGATTCAATCAAAATCAGTTGTTTTTACTTATTGGGTTGTGTTAGCATTATCATTCTAAGAGTTTCTGCAAAATTTCACATCCTAATTCGTTCGTTTGATTGGTCAATTTTGCAAAACAAGTTCTAAAATTTTAGTAGTGTTCTTACTCAAAAATTCGATTTTTGCTATCAAAAGGTGTTGTTTTTGCTCTAAAATCGATTGGGTCATTGTTGTTTTGTGTTTGGGATTGTTTCTAACCTTTCAGGAACACATTAGAGTAACCCTAGTGGAATTTTCGATCGATTTTGACAAAACAGCCGCAGAGTCCGGACACCACAGCCGCGTTTTCCGGACAGATCAAGGTGTCCGGACGTTTGTGGTTCCATCCGGACAAGTCATCTTTCCGGGTAAGTCATCCATCCGGGTAAGTCAATCATCCGGGTAAGTCTTTCAAATTTCTATTTTTCCGGGTAATCTAGTTCCGGACAACTCAAAGTATCCGGAATTCGTTTTATCCGGAAATCCTCATTTACCCGGAATCATCGAAGTATCCGGACACATCATTCTTTCCGGAAACTTCTAAGTACCCGGTAAAGTCTTGATTTTCTGGTTACTGCCATCCGGTATCTTCAGAGCATCCGGTAACCTTGGTTATCCGGACAACTCAAGATATCCGGACAACTCCTGCTTATCCGGACAACTCTGCACTTTTTGAGCCGTGTTTTCGTAAATCCAATCCAGATACTTTCAGATCACTACCTTACTTGGATTACTATCCAGTAAGACCACTGTAGTCCACTTTAGAACCTGCGTTAGGACTCCACTCTTAGAATCTTGCGTTAGGTTCTCATTTCGAATCGATATACCCGTCTGACGATCACTCCGTTGCACCCAAAGATGTCTATTTCTCGTGATGCACTTGCAATTGGTACCGACACCAAGCCCCCATGTCTATACCCAAACGAATACAGTCAATGGCGCGACAGATTCATGATTTTCATTGAATCAAAGGACAACTATGAGTTCATCAAGCAAGCTCTTGAAGAAGGTCCCATCGCGCCACCAATGAAGGATATTGCAGCTACTGCAGGTGCTGGACCCAAGAAAGAGAAAAAGTCCTTTGTCGAAATGACAGAGTTTGAAAGAGGGAGGATAGAAGGGGAGAAACAGGCAAAGAGATATCTGGTACAAGCTCTTCCCAATTCTATCTACACCGCCATCGCCAGCTACAAAGCCACGGCTAAAGGCATGTGGGACCAAGTTGCCAAAATGATGCGTGGGAGTGCAGTGGGAAATCAGCTGAAGATCAATACTGCTATAACCAAGTTCGATGGTTTCAAGCAGCGTCCTGGCGAGACTCTTACTCAGGCTTATGAACGTTTCTGCTCTCTACTCAATGAGCTGAACAAGAATGGGATAGTTAGGTCGAACACTGAGAATGCTCTCAAGTTCCTCAACAATCTCTTACCCGAATGGAAAGTTTTTGCTTCTCATGTCAGGCATAACAAACTGATTGAAAGAATCGGCATAAATGAACTCTATGAGACACTTCTTCAGGATGAAGATGAAGTGAATGAACTGCTTGTCGAAAAGAAGACTGAACCCAAGCCTGTAGCTGATCCCATTGCTCTAATTTCCACTAACAAGGGAAGATCTTCGAGCCGACACACCGAACGGGCTCAAAAGCATAATTCTTCTGATTCTGAACCGGAAGAGAAGAAAGATGAAGATTCTGATAGTGAAGTAAACGACTTCATGAAAGCCATTGCCCTCCTGACAAAGACATTCAAGCAACAACAGTTTTACAAGAAACCAACGTCTAATGGTCAGCGCTACTCCACTTCTGCCAACAAGCGTCATGACTACAAAGACAAATATGAAGGTAAGAAGAAGGTTGATGAGCAAGATCAGACTGAAAAGAAGGACAAGACTGAGAAAGTTGACCGCAAGAAGAAAGATGAGCCCGTGAAATGCTATAATTGCGGGAAACTTGGTCACTTTGCCAAAGACTGCCGCCAGCCTACAGTGAAGAATGTCCACTACTACGAGGCTAAGATAGCTTTAGCAAAACAAAAGGCGACTGGAGAAGCAATGTTCGCTGAGGATGATTACTGGCTGCAAAGATCTGACAATGAAGATGAAGATGAAGTTGCTAATGCCTTCATGGGATATCATTCCTCCACTGATGAGGAAACCGCAGCTGCACTTGCAAATCAGGTATGTGAATCTTGTCAACCAGATTTTTTAAGTGCTATGCAATCATTTTATGGTCAGGCTGAATCCTTTAAGGCCACTTCTAAAGAACAAAAGCTTGAAATTAAAACTCTAAGAGAAAAACTTAATGTTCAAATAAAGTTAACTGAGAAGTATAAGTCTGAAAATGCTGATTTAAAGGATAAATGCAAAATCCATTCATTAGCACCCAAAGACTTAAGGGCCAGAATATCTGAACTTCAGCGTCAGCTTGATCAGTGCTTGAATGAGAAAGAAGACATTATTTATCAATGTTCTTCCCTTCAAGTTCAACACAAGGAGTATGTGGCTAAAATCCTAAACCTTGAAACCAAACTCCACCAAAGGGGACAAGCAGATCAAACCATTTTCCTGAACAAACCCAAAGAGTTCACATATTTTAACAAAGAGTGGGGAATCGGATATGATAATCCCCACTATTTAAAAAAGGGAAGATGGCATGTACCCATTTTGTATGATTTTGCCTGTTATGGATTATCTACAAAGTACCCGGAGTACAAAATCAAGTGGACTGGTCCCCTAGAACCTGAAAAAGAAGAGGAAACAGAGGAATACAAGCGCACACACAAACTCGGAATTCAACTTCCATTTTGCTATGAACCTCTAAATTACTCTTATCAAAAGAACAAAAAGTACCTTTCCAATGACTACTTCGACCCCTACAAAGTGCCAACACCCAAGGATTCCTCCAAGAAGGATGAGGGTGTAGCACCAGCAACCAAGACTGAGACGGATGAGTTTAAACTCTATGTTCCCCCTCTCATCTTGGAAGCAAAGATAGTAGAGTTGGAGGAGTTATTGGAAAGAGAACGGCTGGTTTTTCAACATGAGAAGAACGATTTAAACAAAGCTCTTGAGAAACTCAAAGTTGAGATAACCGATGGTATGACAAGTGAAGCAAAGGAAAACTTTCTGTGGGAAATCAATACGCTTTCATCTAAATTGTCTGAAATGACAAAAGAAAAGCAAGCTTTACTTGACAAACTTGAGAAACAACAACCGGTCAAAACCGAAGCTGTGTCTGATGAAGGACAGGAGATCCTTCGGAGTGAAATCCATCGACTTACATCACAACTGTCTGCTTTGGCAACAGAAAAGATGGACGAATATGCGAAAAATGGTCAGCTTCAAGAGCAAATTGACCGACTCCAATCTAAAAAGGAGATTTCACCCGAACCTTCCTCAAATTCATCTGACAAATCTTCGTGCAGAGTTTATTTAGACAAGATTTCCAATTCACAAACCGGTTATGCTTCTCAAGACAAGAGTGTTTTAAGGAATTTGAACTCTGATTTTTTCTTAGCTTCCGCACCAAATTCCCCAAAGCACACAAGCACGAAGAGTTCCTCGCCTTCCTCCACCAGTCCAAGTCCCGACATTCCTGAAGTAAATTTTTCTGAATTCATGAACTCAAAAGGTGATGATGAGGGAGAGTTCGAGTCGTTCCCTTTCGACAAACCTCTTCCGAGTCACACAGATTTTTTATCCCCAGTTGTGACTCATAGGTCAATTTTGAAAAGGGAGCATGTTCAAACTCAAAAGGCCCAGTTGTGATCAAAATTTTAACATCTAAACCTGTTTCCCAAAATACGTCACAGCCACGGCAAAAGACTAAACAAGTTTCCATTAAAGCTCCAACTCCTTCAAAAGTCACTGATCATTTTGTACCTGCTGTTGCAGCTAAAAATGGTCAAGCCAGACGAGTAACACCAAAGTGGCTAAAGGAGGATTCTGTCAAGAAGGATGCATCAGAGTCATTTCCCCATGCTTTAAATTCTAGAATAAACAAAGACAGTAGTGATTGGAATCAACAGTATTATTTTGAAGTTTCTTTTCCGGTTAAAGTGAATTCTCTTCCACAATTGGCTCGCTTATTGCATGATTGCGTGTGTTGTTCAAATTGTGGTTGGAATGATTTTGAAGCTAGTTTGGAAAAAGTAGTATCTTTTCCTGTTAAACTAAACTCTCTTCAACACTTGATTCGTTTATCGCATGATTGTCTTTGTTGTTCTAATTGTGGTGGGAATAACTTTTATGACATTCTGAAAAATGATTGGTATGCACCATCTTGTGTATATAATCTCTATGCAAAACGCAGTTCCCGTAATTACAAGAACAATCCATCTCATAAACGGGGTAATCATTCAATGGTTCAACCACGACGGGAGGCTAGATCCAATCCTAGATGGACTGCTCCTACCAAGGTTAAACCAGCTCCTAAAAGGCAACCTGGCACAAAACATGTTCCTCCCACGGGTGTACAATCTGCACCTAAGAGGCGACAAACGCGAAAATCAGTTCTCCCAACAGGTGTACATTCTTCACCTAACGGGAAAGGCGTGCCAAAACAGGTTTCTTCAAAGGGAGCCACTCCTAACCCTCCAGGACCCAAACAAATTTGGGTACCTAAACTTCTCTAATCTTGTTTTGCAGGGCGGTCATGTGTGGTACTTAGATTCAGGATGCTCCAAGCACATGACCGGAAGGAGGGAGCTTCTCACGAACTACAAAGAAGAATATCAAGGAGATGTGAGATTTGGCAACAACGAGCGTTCGCCGATTGTGGGCTACGGCGACATCGTGCATGATAAGATCACCATCAAGAAGGTGTCATACGTCCAAGGGTTGGGTCACAACTTATTCAGCATAGGACAATTCTGCGACAAAGATCTTGAGGTCAGTTTCAAAAAGACAAGGTGTAGAATACTCACCGACGACGGTGAGACACTACTGGTTGGACATAGAAAAACCAACCTCTACACCATTGATCTCTCGGCTCTTTCAATTGATAACCCTGTCTGCCTTCTGTCAAAGGCCTCTTCCGGCCAAGCTTGGATCTGGCATCGACGCCTCTCGCACCTCAACTTTAGAAACATCAATCAGCTGGTGCTCGGCAAACACGTTAGAGGCATGCCCAACCTTCAGTTCGTAAAGGATCATCTGTGCGAGGCATGCGAGAAGGGAAAGATGAAGCGTGCATCCCATCCACCAAAGGACACTCCCAGCACCTCTCGGACTCTCGAACTCCTTCACATGGATTTGTGTGGACCGATGCGTGTTGCGAGTATCAACAAGTGCAAGTACGTTCTGGTGATAGTGGACGATTACTCCCGTTACACCTGGGTGATGTTTCTCCGCTCAAAGGATGAAACTCCTGAGATCATCATCAAGCATCTCAAGACGGTCCAATTGAACAAGCGTCAACAAGTTCAGTCCATCAGAACCGACAACGGGACGGAATTCAAGAATTCCAAGATGGACGGTTATCTCTCCTCCGTAGGAATTTCGCACACCTTTTCTGCCGCACGCACTCCTCAGCAAAATTGTGTGGTGGAAAGACGTAACCGTACCCTAGTTGAAGCGGCACGCACAATGCTTTCCCAAGCCAATCTACCGCTATATCTTTGGGCTGAAGCGGTGTCTACAGCTTGTTACACGCAAAATCGCACGATTCTGTACAAGCGATTCAACAAGACGCCCTACGAGATCATGAATAATCACATTCTGACTATTGGCTACTTTCACACGTTCGGATGCACGTGCTACGTACTGAACGACAAAGATGATCTCGGCAAACTAAGCCCCAAAGCGGATAAAGGAGTCTTCATCGGATACTCAATGCAGGCTAAGGCTTATCGCGTTTACAACACACGAACTAAATCCGTTGTTGAGAGCATAAACGTGGCATTCGATGAAGCCGCAGATTTGGCTTCTGAACATCGCAGTTCAGAACCCGGTTTAACTGGTGTGTTAGCTTCCGGACCCTCCAGTTCGGGATCTACACAAATGACAGTAAATCCAAATCGTGCATCTTCATCGAATGCAACTTATTCTGATTTAGATTTATTGTTTGAGCATTTTTATGATGACCTATTTAATGCTTCCCCATCTGTCTCAGCTATTCCTAGGATTGAAGCTGCTTGTCTTGAAGATTTGGACAACCTCTCTGGTCCACCGCCTTCTACAAGCTCACCTTCTAACACCATGGAGACAGTACAGCAGTCATCACCTGAGTCACATGTTCCTGTGATTCCCCCGGAGGACCCAAACCCAGTTCCGGAGATCGTTCCTACAGATTCGCCTTCCTCGACAACCGACGATCAACCTCGGCATTCCTCGGAACCAGAAGTTGTACAACCATTGGCGAATCCTCCCCCACCTCCTCCAAGGTCTCAACCTGCTACTCTCGAAGCCGTACAAGACCTCCCATCCGGTTCGTATGTGGATCCGGACACCTCTCATTCCACCCAGCAGCCACTTCCACACACCACCAAATGGACGAAGGCACATCCTCTGCATCAAATCATAGGTGATCCCTCTACACATGTTCGTACGCGAGGCGCTTCCGCCAACTTCTGTCTCTTCTCCGGCTTCTTAAGTAAGATAGAGCCAACAACTGTACGTGAGGCACTTGAAGATTCGGACTGGATCATTGCCATGCAAGAAGAGCTCAATCAATTTGAAGCCCTAAAAGTGTGGCGGTTGGTTCCACGTCCAAAACACAAGACGGTGATCGGCACCAAGTGGATCTTCAAGAACAAGAAGGACAAAGACGGCATTGTTGTCCGCAACAAGGCGCGACTCGTGGCAAAGGGATATCGTCAGCAAGAGGGGATAGACTTTGATGAGACCTACGCTCCGGTGGCGCGAATCGAAGCAATCCGTATGTTTCTAGCCTATGCTGCGCACAAGAACTTCACAGTCTTCCAAATGGATGTGAAGACGGCCTTTCTATACGGCGATCTCGAAGAAGAAGTTTATGTGTCACAACCCGACGGCTTTGTGGATGATTCGAAGCCTGACCATGTCTACATTTTAGACAAAGCACTATATGGTCTAAAACAGGCCCCGCGAGCTTGGTACAATACTCTCTCTAAGTTCTTATTAGAGAAAGGCTTCACACGAGGTACAATTGACTCTACTCTTTTCATTAAAAATGAGGAAGGTCATATAGTCTTGGCTCAGGTATATGTTGATGACATCATTTTCGGTTCTACCAATCCTCTATATGCCAAGAACTTTGCCAAACTAATGGGAAAATATTTTAAAATGAGTATGCTTTGTGAGATGAATTTCTTCCTTGGTCTACAAGTTAAACAACTTTCGACCGGAATATTCATTAACCAGTCCAAATATATTCGGGATATTCTTCGGAAATTCCAATTGGACCAGGCCTCACCAATGAAAACTCCCATGGCAACGACTACAAAGCTTCACGCCGATCCCAATGGACCGGATGCGAATCAGAAGCTGTATAGAGGAATGATTGGCTCTTTAATGTACCTAACTGCCAGTAGGCCGGATATAATGTTCTCGACTTTCCTGTGTGCCCGGTATCAATCCAACCCAAAAGAGTCTCACATGACTGCTGTTAAACGAATTTTTCGTTATTTACGTGGTACTGCTGATCTTGGCCTATGGTACCCGAAAGAGACAGGTTTTGGATTATCAGCTTATTCTGACGCCGATCACGCGGGCTGCATGATGGATCGGAAGAGCACATCGGGGCACATTCAGTTCCTGGGTGATAGTCTGGTAAGCTGGGCATCAAAGAAGCAGCAGTGCGTTTCAACGTCAACTGCCGAGGCGGAATATGTGGCCGCCGCAAGCTGCTGTTCCCAAGTCATCTGGATGCGGACACAACTCAAGGACTACGGTTTCACGTATGTCAAGGTCCCGATCTACTGTGACTCGAAGAGTGCTATTGCTATCTCAAGCAACCCGGTCCAGCACACAAAGACGAAGCACATCGACGTTCGGTACCATTTCATTAAGCATCACGTCGAAAGAGGTACTGTCGAACTCTACTTCGTAAATACTGAGAATCAGTTAGCAGACCTGTTTACCAAAGCCTTGGACGAAAAGCGTTTTAAAACTCTGGTGTTCAAGCTAGGTATGCTAAACCTGAAAACTTAATCCATTTGTGTACCCTTGTCAAGTTCCATACCTCTACGAGTAACTGTCTACTTATCATCCGGTGTCAACACTCTGGACGATTGAGCAAACACTTCCTCGCACTGGTATTCTACTTGCCTCAGTAACACAGGTAGATTTAGTCTCTGTATTTGTTAGGTAGGTTCGTCTATTTTTCCTCTTTCTTCGTGTGTTTCTTTTATTCAATACCGTCGTTTGTTTGTTAATTCCCGATCTCTGTGCTTTCACCATTTGTTAATGTGTTCAGGGGGAGCTAACTGCCATATCAGGTAAGTCTTCTAATCTGTTGAGGGGGAGCGTCACACACAGTTTTTCTTAAACAGTTCAACAGTTTTTTATGTGTGTGGGCACTCCCAAGTCCACCTTGGTCTACACTTGAGGGGGAGCGACACAACGTTTTCTATCCAACACTCAAAATTTTGTGTGTCGGATCCCTCACTTGCACCCTACTGCACGATTCGAGGGGGAGCAATGGTAATCCCATGCTCAATTTGAGGGGGAGCGAGAGAAAGATCCCTGGCAGCACAGTTTACTGAACATTCTACGGAAATTGCCAAAACAGTGTTATCCGGACTCTTGAGGATGTCCGGACACCTCTGTTTGTCCGGACAGTATCCGGACCGGACAGACCCGGGTCGGTCAACTTCTCCGGACAACACCCGGGTCCTATAAGACACCCGGGTACCTCATATTTCATTCTACCCGGTTTCTCTTGCACAAACCCTAAACCCTCGTCGATATTCTCTCTCGCTCGGACTCTCCTCAATCGCACGATTCACGCACACGTTTCCCTCCAAACTCAGGTATGTTGTTCGTGATTCCCACTACATCTTTATTATACGAATCTCGATTCTTATTGCCTCTCATACAAACCTCGGTTTGATCGAGATTGTTAAACCCGAACACCACACCTCGGATCCACACGATTTGGGGTTCTTTCGGCGTAAGATTGATAGGGAATGACCAAGGGTAGTCTAGAATGCTATTTCGTCTACTTATGTGCATTTACACTGGCCTTTAAACCTAGATTTGGTCGATTTCTCACCAAGGCGTTTCGTCCGGACACACTCATCGTGTCCGGACACCATCATCGACATACGCTTCTATCCGGACACACTCAATGTGTTTGATGATACATCCGGACTCTCTCAATCTACCGGAAACCTAGTTGTCCGGAAACCTTATGGTTTCCGGTAAGTTCAACTACCGGATAAGTTTGGAGTCCGGACAACGCCTTTATCCGGAATACTCACTTTATCAGGGAACCTTGTCCGGGTAATTCAATTTTACCCGGACACTCGTATAATCATCCGGACTCCTCTGCCATCCGGACAAATCATGTTATCCGGACACTTCATTTTGTCCGGAAAAGTGCCCTGTGCTGTCCAGTTCTTGCCTGTTTTTATCAAAACCAGTCCTCGATCTATCTCAGATTGAGCCATTCAAAGCTAAGGTACGGACCTACACTTGTAATTCTAATTATGATCCTAACCGTGTGCTCCTTTGCAGATTTTCAAATGGCGGAACAACAAAACCCGGAAGAACAAATTCCTCAGGAGGAGGAAATTATAGACGAAGTAGCTGATGCTGCACTGGTCGACCCTGACCATGGCATCGAGCTAGAGGCGAACAACCACTACCTCGACCCGGCGCTTTTCAGACCAAACCCCCAACATCAGGTCATACTCGACATTCTGATGCGCCATCCCATTTCTGAGGCACTCACTCGCACAGCCGACGTTCCCTTGCTCTACGTTCTTCAAGTCTGGCTGACGGCGCAAGTCCGCACAATTGGCAACACTCAGACCATCACAGCGCGAATAGACAACCACCCGTTTACACTGACGCCAGATTCTTTTCGCCGTTTACTATCCCTGCCTGAAGCCACTGCCAACAACCATGAACGGTACGATCCTGCCGTTAACGATGCGACTCTCTGCGCCCAAATGCGTGCTCTTGGGTACAACTCCGACCTTCCACGGCCATCGGTCTTCAATCGAAAGTACTTGGCGCCTATTTGGTACACGCTCTTCACTATTCTCAACCGATGCCTATCCGCCCGATGGAAAGGTATTGACCAATGTACCGGCGACTTTCTCCGCCTTGTTCACGCCGTGTGCTACAACCGCCACGTCGACTTCGCCATGATCATCTGGCGTGAACTTGTGACCACCATCCGACATATCGGCGGCACCAAACAGAAGAAGTTTCTTCCATATCCGCGATTCCTTTCGCTTGCCGTTCGACAACACATGGATGCCAATCCCACCATTCCACGACGACTCACACATCCGGTATGTCCCATACGCCACCTACAATTCATGGTGATCCGCAACCCATCCGATGCGGTCGCCTCACCCATTCCTGCCGCCCTACTAGCCGTAGCCGATCCCGCTGCACCGGGGGTAGTTGCTTATAGGGGAGAGTTAGGAAATCCCGTGGTCCAGCCAGAGCCGGAGGGACCTGCCCAGGGACATAAACCCGAGCGACGTGAGGGTCCAAGAGTGAGAGGTGGAAGGGCCCGACAAGCAGGTGCTGTCGGGCGGGGAACGTTAGTTTTGAGAGGAAGGGGAGCGAGTGTAGGTGGTGCAGCGGAATCGCAGCCCGGTTCCAGTTCAGCCCAACCAGGTCCTTCTTCGAGACCACGCCTACATCACACCACCGAACCATATATAACCGAACCCCCTTCTCCAAGTACTCAAGTCGAAGACGTGGAATCCGACTCCACGGACTCCGATACCGACCGCAACATCCGCTTGACGCATATCCCTCACGGTATCGGACCCAACCCTGATTTTACCGTTGGCATCCCACTTGACTCCCCTCCACATAATGGAACCGGACCTACCACTAGGGCATCTGAGGGAGACACAGGTGATGAGTTAGATCATGCGAGACGGAGAGAACTGCGTTCAAAGTTGAACCAGGAAAGATCGAGCCGTAAAGATAACGAGGCTCAAGAGCGACCCCAACCGAGTGATATCCGGGTTGCCACATCTGCTATCCCGTCTCATCTGTTGGGACGGGGTATTGAAGAAGCCTCCGTGGACCCAGCGGAGCAATTGCACACCCCCCATAGCCACTCATCCGTCTCAAAACAGACGGATGTTTCAATATCACACGGGGAACAAGCACAACTTCCACCAGTCTCTCACTCGGAGAGTGCTGGTGTTGAAATAAGAGACCAGCAGCCCCCGGTCTCGACTTCTTTGTGTGTACCATCGAGTCTAGAGCCTATTGTTACTGAACATTCTTCGCCTAGGACACTTGATGAGGAACAACACCACGTCGCGGCTCTTAGTGACCCGACCGGAACGTCTATAGTGTCTCCGACTGCCGGAACACGAGGATTGGACGGAAATCCTACCACAGTCAACATCACGCCAGCTGTGAACGTAGGTGGCTCTACCTCTACGGTAGACGCCTCAACGGGTACTCTAAGTGAGCCCGGTGTTATTTTACCCGACTTCGTGTCAAAAGGGTCTCTGGACAGCACCCTTGAGGCTGTCCGACAGGTTATGGAGCAACAAATGCAGGAACATGTAGCCGCTGAGATTGCCAAAGCGACGCATGCTTTCAAAGGAAAGAGCCCTCTCGTCAGCACTGAATCTGTCTCTGTGCACCCACCGCCTCCACCGCATCCTACTTACTCGGTGGATACTCTAAAGACGATGCTCTTAGCCCAACTGCTCCAGGAATCCGACACAACCACATCTGCTGAAGCAGACCTGATCTCTGTTCTAAGATCCCAGGTCACTGCTCCTTCTTCGTCCATCACATCACGCCTTGACGCCATTGACTACACCCTTAACGACTACAACAAAGCGCTTTCCACGCTGTCTGAGAGGGTCCGCTCACTAGAAGACACTTGTAAGAGTCAAGACGGCGGTCTCAAACGTAAGCACGATGACCAGGAGGATCCTGATCACCGTGAGGGGGAGAAGCGACAACGTCTAACCGAGACCGCCTCCCTGCTCCACACTGAAGGTACATCTGCGGTTCATCAGGAACCCCCAACTGCGGCAACTACAACAGATGAACCAGAAGCCGAGTTGCCTCTAGCCCAGATGGTCATCGATATGAACATCTCAGATGAAGAAGACCCGATGGTTGAAAAGCCCGAGGGTTCAACACAGGAACTGGTCGAATTTGACTCGTCAGACAGACCGATACTGGACATGATAGATCCAGCATGTGAGACCAACCCGGAGACCGAAGATGCATGGTACGAAAAAGCTGCCAGTGCCGTAAATCTCCAGGTAAACTTGGTCTTTCCCACTGATGAGGATGACAACATTGATTATGATCAGTTCCTGCTCCAAAATCTATATGGAGCAACCCCCGTTCACTATGCTCAACCCGCCAGAACATCAACAAGACCCGAATCTACTTATGCCGATCAACCGACAACTACTCCTCCAACGACAGCTCCTGGTCTTCCTCCCCCTCCTCAGCAACTAAACCGTTGGGAGAAGATCAAGATACTTATCCCTCATCTGGAGGAATCTTTGAAAAAGTTGTTCGTCCACAAACTTCGCCCGATCGAGCCAACCTTTTGCCTTGGTATTTACAACCTCGACCCTGAATACCAACGGCGTTATATTCTTGCAATGCAGCGGTGTCTTCCAGTCAGTCAAGTCAGAACAAAGCATCAGATCACAGAGGTTCTTAACATTCATTCACGCCGCATCATGAGGATCGTCTATCCATTCTTCACCGTTCGCCGCGAAGATGGTAATGAATGGAGATTCTCTGAAGCTGATTTCAAGAACCTCCGACCGCTCGACTTTCTGGTATTACTGAAAGACTTACGTTCAAGAACCATTCGACCGCTGGAGATTACAAAGGCACTCGAAGCCGTTCGTCGACACCTGGTCCGTACTATCATGATGTCATACTTAACGGATTTTCAAATGGGTGTCGAGAACAGGGCTAAGAAGGTAAATCTGATAAAACCAAATCTGAAAGCTCCTGAGCTGAAGATGTATCCCGAGAACTCTCTTCTGCTCCAACCTGAATTCGGGATAGTCTACAACAACGAACAGAATGAAAAGAAGTTTCTGCGTTTCAGTCAGGTAGACAGATTTTGTGACGGCACGCTTCTAAAGGTCAGAGATGCTCTTCAAAAAATTATTCGGCACGAGTCTGAGAATCCGAAGCATTCGTATGTCCCGAATCCAAACGAAACAACTGCTCGGGAAGCTTTGGAAATGATTGATGACCGCATCGACTATCGCCGTGCAATCAGATTTTTTGAGGTTCACTTCGTTTTGCGCAAACGATACGTATTCAACTGGCAAGAGCTAGAGCGCGAATTCGAACTTCAAATCAAAGGGGGAGATTGTTAGGGCAGGTTTTATATGTTGATTTAAAGTTCATGGGTGTAATTTGTATTTCCTTAAACATAGTCCATAGTGAACGGGCCGTGGGCTTGTTACCACGGGCCCAGCATATTTAATGCACAACTAGCTTAGAAAATTAGCTAGTTGTCTCATTTAGCTTTCAGCATTGTAACGATTATTCTCTCTAAATCAATAGCTAAGTGGGCAGCCTTTGTGAATCATATCAACTGTTCTTATTTGCTTATTCACAAACATAATCGTTGCACGGATCTGGATCCTACAATTTCTTCTACACAAGACGGTAAAGATTCTCAAGACGAGAGTGTTTTAAGGAATTTGAACTCTGATTTTTTTTTAACTTCCGCACCAAATTCCCCAAAGCACACTGACACTAAGTGTTCCTCGCCTTCCTCAGCCAATCCAAGTCCCACTATTCCGAATATCAATTTTTCCAAAGTCATGAATTCCGAGGGTAGTTCAGATGAAGAGTTTGAGTCGTTCCCCTTCGACAAACCTCTTCCGAGTCATACTGATTTTTTGTCACCAGTAGTCAATCGACCGGTCAATTTTCTAAAGGGTAGTTGTTCTAAAACAAAGGCCCCAACTGTGATTAAGATTTCAAAAACGAAGCCGGTTTCTCAAAAACAATCACAACCACGGCAAAAGACCGGTCGATCGAATGACAGACATCCTTCCCACTCACGCTCTGCTGATCATACCTTTAATGGTAAGTCAGATAATAATGGTCGGAGAAAGAGGTTCAAACAAGTTTGGGTGGTAAAGGGATCACATGAAAGCAACACGAATGCAAAGTCATTTAAGCCAGTTTCGCATGTTAGGACATACAATCGCAATCATGATTGTTAGCTTTATTAGCTCCTAATTTATATAAATGTTTTATAAAGAATAGTGTCAAGGACTTATTTGTATTTGTTGAGTGTCAAGGGATAAAATTGTAAATAACCAATTGTTGTATTGGTTATAAAGTCATGTTTTAGAGTAATTTTAGGTTAAGCCTCTATTTTCAATATTCATACATACGCAGAAAGCAAAAGAGCTTCAAAGAGAGAATGTTCATCAATCTTATCAAGTAAACTCTTCTCTTTATCAATCAATACAAAGATTATTGCTATTATTATTGTTACTTGTTATATCTGGGTTCCAACAATGATGTTTTTAATTCTCGTACGTCTGTTGAACAAAAGGTGATGTTTCCCTTAAAAGTTTACTCAATTCAACAGTTGTTTCAACTTTCTCATGATTTTATCTGTTGTTCTACATGTGGTTCGAATGATTTTGTTGATCGTAAATTCGAATCTCATTGGTATGGTACCTATAGTATTCCCGGTCCTCACTACCATAGGGCATCTAACCAACAAGGATCCATCAAAAGATGGATACCAAAATCTGTCTAATCTGTTTTGCAGGAATGTCATGTGCGGTTTTAATTCCTATTATTCTTTTCACATGACTGCATTCAAAGGTTATGCCACATTTGAGGGGGAGTACTATGAAAGGTAAGTGAACTTCAACTGAATTCAAAGACCGTGGTAATTCATTTTGGATAACTTACTTGTGTTTGTTATTCTCAAACTTTAACTTCCATGATTGCCACGTGTCATTTTTCTTGACTTAGTTATTTCCATGTCTCACATATTTGTTGATTATTCGATGGAAATACACTCGTTTGAATTCTTAGTTGTTTTCCATGTTCGCTATTTCTTGCAAATGATTCAATTCTTATCTGATATATTAATTGTGACTTGTTCTTCACAATTAAACTTTCTAATCATTGTTTCATTCTTGAACTCTGGGCTTACTGAGTCAATCTGTTTTGCGCTTGATCTTGGTCCTTGAAATTCTATATTTCAAATAAATGTCATGACTTCTGATTACCTCAGATCAGAACTCGAACTTCATTTTTTATGACTTCTGATCACCTCAGATCATGACTCATTCTTAAATGCTTCGACTTCTAAACATTTCAGTTTAGAACTCGTACTTCACTGTCTACTAAACTGTTATATTCGTTGCATGAAAGGAGTGTTAGGAATTACACCGTTTCTATGGTCTATCCAGAACCGGAAGGACCTACCCAAGAAATACATCCCTTGTAGACATCAGTTAGGGGTCTAGATTGATAGATGAGTTTGGAGAGAAAAGAATATGGTGAGGCTGTGACAGGACTTAAAAGAATTATTGGTCCTTACCAAACCGCGTCAGTTATCCGGGTAACCACACAATCTATTCATTCTCGATTTTGGAGATGAATATTGAAACAGACATGGACCCAGTGTCAATAACTCGTGTCACCCCACCCAGCCACTCAAGTATCTCACAACAGATGCTTGTTTCACATATTCACGGAGATTAGTACATAATCTATCTATTCCTCACACGGAGGTCTTAGATATTGAAAGAGGAAGACATCAACTCTGGTGTCCGAACTTCATATTCTATTCACTGTGTCTATTGATTTTTAACTTAAGTCCCAACTTAAATCAATATTTTGAGCCAAAATAGTTATACTTATTTCTTTCATACATGCACGAGTCTTTGTGATTCCATTTGCATATCTTTGTGATATTCCCGGAACAGTTTGAGAAGTAATTTTTTAATATTTTACTTCAGTGATAACTGGAAGTCCTATTAGAGATACCTCATTGCCAACTCTGAACATAGGCCACACAATTTTTTAAATTGTTGTGATAACAGTTACTAACGTGTTTCTGTGTTAGTTGATTACCCCGTTCTGGTTACTTAATGTTTTTATCTGGATTTTTTTTGCTACTCGTTACTATTGTCTTTGAACGTGCATGATGCTCCAGATGCTCCTACTCATCATGAGGGGGAGAAAGGGTATAGATTCAAAGACACCGAATATCATGTTAAGGGGGAGTTAGCAAAAGCCGAGGGGGAGTAAAGAAGTCCCCATGCAAAAGCCGAGGGGGAGTAACTGTTCACCGATCTGTTCCGAGATCCAAAGAGCTCAAAGTGCTTACAAGTGATCAACTCTTCTCATCGATTGGTGTTCGCTACAATTCGATATTTCCTCCTTCGAGCATATTGATTCTTCAAGTTCTTTTAAAACTGAAAGCAAATTCAAGAGCTTTAATCAAGAGCTTTATTCAAGGGGGAGCTTCCAAAGACATGAAGACAAGCAACATCATTGCATTCCAAAGTTTCAAGAAGGAGAGAAGATCAAGATCTGAAGATTTCAAGACCGATTTTTATTTATATATCTTTAGGGGGAGATTGTTAGGACCATAAATGTCCTACATATTAGAAAGATATATAAATAATTAGATTAAATTATTGTTTTGTAAAAGCCATTTGTGCTTAATGGGCTTTGTTTAGGGTTAATGGGTCGTGGGCCTCAGGCATTAGGCCTTGGTATATATAGTTTTCTTTGCCTTAGAAATAAGGTTGGTCATTCATTCCATAGAGAATTGAATAAGTTATTCATTGCTTTCCTAAACTCATATGGATGACCAGTTGAAATCATAAACTCTCTGTTATTATCTATTGATTTCATTGTTCGTTGCACGGATCTGAGACTCACAAACTTTGAAGCTCAGATAATCTTCAAACGGATTTATCTTCACTAGTTAACGGCGAACTATATGCTTTGACACTCTTTAAAAACACAGATTTATCTCCCCTGTTCTTCAAAATACTATTTCTCCCCCTTTTTGATGATTGTGAGCATCATGATCATCAAAACCTTTATCAATTCCAGCACGCACTATGTTTACCACAAGTAACATTGTCCTCCTTTTTGATCTGATAAACCGTCAATTCCAAAAGAATTTATCCGAATCTTTTCAAATTCAGACAAAAGAATGTGGTAACCCTGAAACAACGGATGAATCAGTTAAAATGCATGTAAGTAGCACGGAGCCACTTAGTACAACGGATGTACTTTGGAAAGAATCTTTTTGATGTTCACCCCCCCTCCCCCCCAGGGCTTCCATTCAATCATCGAAAATCACAAAGGAAATTATATGAACGTTATGACAAGAAAACATATTCCTTGTGTGTACGTGCATGTGTAGAAAGAATTGAAGCAACATATGCTTGAAAAAATATAGGCTCAAAGCGTGTAAACTATTGAGACAACAACAATTTTTCCACGGACTCAATGTGCATGAATGAAGAGCGAAGGTGGGGCAAACTTCCTTCTTTTTGAATAACTAGACCTTCCGAGTGAAGATCAGATAGATGATAGCTTCTTGATAAATCTCTGTATGGACTGAAACAGCTCCAAGAGCATGGTACGAACGCCTTTCAACCTTTCTCCTTGGTAATGATTTCAAAAGAGGTACCACAGACACTACTTTGTTTTATAAGAAAAAAAAGTGAGGAGATTCTGCTTGTACAGATATATGTGGATGATATTATATTTGGCTCTACCAATGCACAACATTGCACTGACTTTGAGAAACTCATGCAGAGCGAGTTTGAAATGAGTATGATGGGAGAATTAAACTTCTTCCTAGGACTCCAAGTCAAACAATCATCAGAGGGAATTTTTATAAATCAAGCAAAATATGTCTCTGACATTCTTTCCAATTCAAACTCTCTGATGCCTCTGTAATGAAGACCCCCATGTCCACTGGATCTAAGCTACACTCGGATCTAGGAGGAAAGTCTGTAGAGTGCAAGCTCTACAGAGGCATGATTGGGTCTCTTTTATACTTAAGAGCCAGTAGACCAGATATAATGTATGCCACATGCCTCTGTGCAAGATATCAAGCTAACCCTAAGGAATCCCACCTTCTTGCTGTAAAGAGGATCTTTAGATACCTAAAGGGAACCAAAAATCTTAGCCTCTGGTATCCAAAGAAATCTGGCTTTGATCTTATGGAATACACAGATTCAGATTATGGAGGATGCAAGCTTGACCGAAAGAGTACCTCTGGGAGTTGCCAATTCCTGGGTGGTAAACTAGTCAGCTGGACTTCAAAGAAGCAGAATTGTGTGTCAACATCTACAGCAGAAGCCGAATACGTTGCTGCTGCTAGCTGTTGCTCCCAGGTTCTGTGGATGCGAACTCAGCTAAATGACTACGGTTTCGACATTCAGAAGATTCCCATCCTCTGTGATTCAAAGAGTGCCATTGTGATCTATGCCAATCCTGTACAGCACTCTAAAACAAAGCATATTGATATCCGGTACCACTTTC